>NC_051174.1:88616886-88721886 GCF_013339725.1 Rhipicephalus microplus | reverse complement strand
GAAAACTTTATGCACTAGTGAATGAAGATGAAGTTTACATTATGGCTGCTCATGTTTTTCACACTCAGAAACCTCGTGCTGTTAGTAACAGGTATTACATTGTCCCCCATCGTGAGCGAAACGGGTGGCACTTTTCATAAGGAAGAACGAAATATTACAGACCTAGTTTTAGTAGGCTTAATTTGCAGGCAGTTAGCATTGCACTAATCACTCACATTTTTTAAATCAACATTTAGCTTTTGTAACAGTACGGGTAAGCTTTTATGAGATGAATATATGGTTGTATCGTCCGCATGTAAGAAGCAGTCAGTATGGCGAAGTGTTAGGGGCAAGTCGTTGATGAATAGGAGAAAGAGCAATTGGCTTGAAATAGATCCTTTAGGCTCGCCACAGTGGTCTAGTGGCTAAGGTACTCGGCTGCTGACCCGCAGGTCACGAGATCAAATCCCGGCTGTGGCGGCTGCATTTCCGATAGAGGCGGAAATGGTGTAGGCTTGTGTACTCAGATTTGGGTGCACGTTGAAGAACCCCAGGTGGTCGAAATTTCCGGAGCCCTCCACTACGGCGTCTCTCATAATCATATGGTGGTTTTGGGACGTTAAACCCCACAAATCAAATAGATCCTTGAGGACTGCTCTCTACTTTGAGAATGCTCTCTACTTTGACTTTTTGCACTTGCTGCATAACTTTCAGATAAGAATATATTGAACAAGAAGTTATTTAACAAACATAAACCGCATGGCTAAAACGTGCGCGTGCGCACAAGAGTACTGTGGCTGATGACAAAATTGAGAAGGACATTCTGGATATTTTTTACTTTTTCAATTGTGCTGTGCGCTGAATGTTGCAGCAAGATATAAGAAAATATTCATTTCATGGCAGTCAAGAAGCGGTGACTGATGCTTCCATTCTAAACCATTTTAGTGTAGAACCATTCCCCAACAATTATGTACCTGCACATAGTGCGCGACACAATATGCGCCAAAACGCTCTTGTTCTTGCGATCGAAACTGAAAAAATTCGGTATGTTTTATGGAAAACATATTGTCACTCTGATTAAACATATCTCATTAAACTCAAAATCACCTTAATAGAGCTTATCGCTTGCGAATGGCTGCCAACAGTTTTTAGTAAATTGGTGGCATGCCTTATGGTGACAAAAAATGAAGGAAAAAGTCTATAAAAATTGTGTTATGAAGATTTAGATGCCTTCATTATTCACTAACGTCAGCCCTGCGTTGCTTTCTTTATAATTTGTTTCTGTCCACGAAGTTCAGTTTATAAAAATTGCATGCTGAAGCAGAATAATCGTAGCGTTGTGTCCCTTCTGTGTCCGTTTCTAATCCATTGCGCTGTAAAATATTTCACGATGAGGATATTAGGAACTATTTAGTAAGTCGAAGAGATAAACGAGTCTATGTGCCTGAATAGGGTCCATCCACTTGTACACTTGCTCGCGTGCAGTGCAGCACAAAAATACAAAAACCTACTTCTGCTTTTGTAGGAGCACAATATCAAGTTTAAACAGTAGAAAGAATATATGAAAGGCACACTTCAAAATATAACAGCGCATTCAACTTCAGTAAATGATTGCAAAGTATAAAAAATTGTCATATTTATGTAACAAGCTGAGGCGCGAGTGTAGTTACGCCAAAAGAATTTTCACACAACAGAAAGCAAAATACACCTTAAAAATAAAGGGAACTATGCGCCATTATAAAAAGTGGTTCCGCACTGGAGCAAATAATTCCAGTTAATAATATGTTTAGGGCAAAGTGCAAGGGGGCAATTATATTTTAAAATTTTTATTTTTAACCATTTTTGATTACTGTCTTATAATTTAGAGTTATCTTAATATGGCTAGGTTTCCTTTGAAAAAGAACTGGGCATATGTACTCAACGGTATTGCGTAATGTATATGTCGAAATACCTTTGTTTGAAATCTAACGTGCCGATAATACAATATATTTGTGGCCTAGTGGACTCATATGCTGATTCATAAGGAAAACGATGAAGAAAGTAATCGCAAATCATCATCATCATCATTATCATCATCATAATCATCATCATCAGCCTGACTACGTCCACTGCAGGACAAAGGCCTCTCCCATGTTCCTCCAGTTAACTCAGTCCTGTGCTTGCTGCTGCCAATTTATACCCGCAAACTTCTTAATCTCATCTGCCCACCTAACCTTCTGTCTACCCCTAACCCGCTTGCCCTCTCTGGCAATCCAGTTAGTTACCCTTAACGACCAGTGGTTATCCTGTCTACGCGATACATGCCCGGCCCATGTCCATTTCCTCTTTTTGATTTCATATATGATATCCTTAACCCCCATTTGTATTCTAATCCACTCTGCTCTCTTATTGTCTATTGAGATTACACCTACCATTTTTCTTTCCATTGCTCGCTGCGTCGTCCTCAATTTGAGCTGAATTCTCCTTGTAAGTCTCAGGGTTCTGCTCCGTAGCTAAGTGCCGGCAAGATACAGCTGCTATATACCTTCCTCTTGAGGGATAGTGGCAATCTACCTGTCCTAATTTGAGAGTGCTTGCCAAATGTGCTCCACCCCATTGTTATTTTTCTAGTTGCTTCAATCTCGTCATTCCGCTCCGAAGTTATTTTCTGCCCTAAGTAGATATAGTCTTTGACAACTTGAAGTGGACTACTACCTATCTCGAAGCGCTGCTCTCGTCCGAGGTTGTTGTACATTACTTTCGTTTTCTGCAGATTATTTTCAAGACCCACTTTTCTGCTCTCTTTGTCCAACTGTGTGATCATGAGTTGCAATTCGTCCCCTGAATGGAATGGAATGCAAAACTTTATTACAAATAGCTTTTTTCTGGTGAAGGTGGAGCCCTCAGTCCAGGGCCCCTGTGGCCTTTGCCATCTTGCAAGCTCTGTCGATCAGCTTGAGCTGTTCTTCAGGCTTAGAGCAGGACAGCGCAGCCTCCCACTGCTCCGGTGTTGGTGTATAGTTTCTTGGCACTACTTGTGTGTGTTGGCAGGCCCATGTCACATGCTAAAGTGTGGGGTGTTCTCTGCATAGCGGGCATTTGTTGGTGTATATTCCCGGATAAATTTTACTCAGAAGACTGAGATTGGGGTACGTATTGGTCTGCAGCTGTCTCCAGGCAACCGACTGCTCTCTGTTGAGCTCTTTGTAGGGAGGGGGTTATATCCTCCTCAGGGCTCTCTGGTGTTCTAAAATTGCTCCATAGCGTCTAGTAACTGTGGCTGGTTCCTCGTCGTTGTGCGCCCCCCGGTCGGCGTATTCTCGGGCAATGGCGTCGGCACGCTGGTTCCCTGTCACAGTTTCATGGCCTGGTTTCCACGTAATGGAGCAGCTCGAGAAGTTGATTTTTCTTCCCTTGAGTATGCGGATGGCAACACATGCGCCCAATGCTGTACCGTCGACACGCTTCTTGCGAGTCAGTAACTATTTCTGTAGTAGACTCTTCGCTCTTGTGTGTGATGGCGAGCGTGATCGCTACTTCCTCTGCCGCGAGGATGTTGTTGCTTTTGATCGAAGCACTGTTGACTTCCCTAAGTTGGTGATCAACAACGCTCACAACTGTCCCGGAGTGCTCTCTGTATGTGGTCGCGTCAACGTACAGCACGTCGGTTCTCACCTTCAAATTTTTTTCTTGTGCTTCTTATCTGGCTTTTCTTCGAGTCCTATGGATTTCTGGATGCATGTTTCGATGTATTGGGCTGACTTCAGTTATCTGGCGAATGTCCTTTGGTATGCTCGCCGTGTTATTGATTTCTCTGCAAGCATCCCTCATGCCCAATGTCAGCAACGTATGCCTGCCCATAGCAGTCAACATTAATTTCATTTTCTGCGCAACAAGATGCGTCTCGATGTGTTCTTGCACTGTGTTGTTTATACCGAGTTTAAGGAATTTCTCTGTCGAGGTGCTGACAGGTAGACCAAGGGCGCACTTGTAGGCTTACTGAGGATTGCCTCTAATTGTTATTTTTTTCTGTGGGAGTGGTGTTTGGTAGGGGACACTGTACACAATCCAACTGACCACGAGGGCCTGTACAAGCCTACAAGTGTCCTCCTCCTTCATAGCCCGTTTTTTGTTAGAGATTATGGTGATCATCCTCGTGATTTGCGCTGTAGTGTTTGACAGCTGTCTGATGGTGTGGTCTATACGAGAGTTGCTTTGTATCCACATGCCGAGAATCTTGATTCGGGACATTTCTGGAATCTTCTTCCCCCCCTATATAGACGTCTATGGAGTTTTGCAGATCGTATCCTCGTCTGTAGACTCTCAGAACTTCTGATTTCTCCGGAGAGCAGACGAGGCCACATTGACGCACGTAGTCGTGAACTGTTTCAGCTGCGCGTTGCAGAAGATCTTGTTTTTGGCCTAGAGATCCTCTTGTCACCCAGATTGTACCATCGTCTGCGTAGATGGCATGTCTGAGTTCTTCACTATTTCCAAGGTTCCGAGCTAAGGCGGTCATAACGATGTTGAACAGCATCGGCGATATCACAGAACCTTGGGGTGTTCCTTTTGTGGGCGTATCAAACGTATCAGTGCGGATGCCTCCTATACCAATTGTGGTGGTTCTGTTACTGAGAAACTTCTGATGTAGTTGTGTATTCGCTTTCCACAGCCTAATTTGCTAAGCCCCTCTAGCACAGCCTTATGACTGACATTGTCTAAAGCAGCCTTAAGATCCAGTGCAAGTAGTACGCTTTCGCAATATTTTGGGACAACGGTAAGCACCTCCTCCTTAATTTGTAGGAGGACATCATGTGTTTAGAGGCATTTTCGGAAGCCAAACATAGTGTGCGACATGAGTTCGTTGTCTTCCAGCTAGGTCTCCAGCCCCAGAAGCACGATTCTCGTATACTTTTTCGAAACACGAAGTCAACGGAATGGGTCTTAAAGTTTCCAAGCTTGGAGCCTTTCCAGACTTTGGAATCATTATTATTTCCGCATTTTTCCAGTCGTTTGGAACCGTACTCTTCTCCCAATGTTTGTTGATGAATTCTGTAAGCCTTGTGATAGATTTGTCATCGAGGTTCCGTATTATAGCGTTGCTGATGCCATCCTTTCCTGGCGTAGTGTTCTTTGTTGCCGACAGCATAGCATGTCGAACTTCTTCTGTGGTAATGGGTTCGTCTAGAGCAAGATTATCTGCACCAGTGTATGCCAGGTTGCAGTCAGTATTCGTTGTATCGCCAATATAGTGCAGCTTTATCTATTCGAGCAGTTCCCGGTCTGTGACTTTGAATTGGTGTGCAATCTTTTGAGTCGTCTTACAGGTTTCAGTCTTGGTCGTGGTTGTGTCTATGAGGGCCCTCAGCAAGGCCCATATCCTTTTTCTACCTAGTGTATCTTGTAGCTCGTTGAATTTATGGTCCCAGTTGCACCTTGACAGCTCCGTCGCATACTCTTCAGCTTCCCTGGTGACTGCGGCGATCTTAAGTCTCAGTTTGCGGTTGTATTTCTGCCCCTTCCATCTTCTTAATAGGCCCCGGCGGGCGTCCCAAAGGTGTAGGAGATGCTTGTCCACCTCGGGCGTGTTTCTAGATAGGGTAACTTCTCGGATTATTTGTTTTCAGTCTGCCTTGATTCCCGAGACCCAACTCACAATGTCCGCAATTTCTTTATCCTCGAATTCTGCACTAGTTTTTCTAAAAGCTTCCTAGTCTGTAAGTCGAGCCAGGCCATGTCGTTTCTTAACCAGGAGAATTTCTATCTGGATACGCAAAATGCAGTGGTCACTGCCAAGCGTTTCCCCGCCGTTTTCCCATCGGGCCTCCCTGACACCTTTAACGAACGCCAAGTCCGGGCAAGTATCTCGGTTGATACTGTTCCCCCTCGCGTTAGTTGAGTGTGGTCGGTAATGAGGCTTAGCCTTCTGCGATCAGCTTCTCTGGCCAAATCCATGCCTTTCTGAGTTTCCTTGACATATCCCCAGCTCTTGTGCCACGCAATAAAGTCTCCAAGGATGACAAGACCCTTTTTGCCTGCTGCTTGTTCTGCCTTGCGCAGAAGGGAGCTGAAGTTGGTTTTCCGCTGGCTTGGTGGGCTGTAGATATTGAGGAGAAATATACTTTCGTCGGTTCTTTGTTTCGTTATGATTTCAATGAGAACGTGGTCAATATCTGTTGCATCGATGTCATGGCTAATTGCGGTGACCGCTTTGGCAAGCAAAGTAGCGACCTTACTTTGGCCAAGACCCTCATAAACCGAAAAGCCAGTGAGTTTCGGTGAGCAGCCGGTTTCCTGGAAGGCGATGATGTCTGGTGGAGTTGTGCATTTATTGATGTATTGATTCAGAAGACCTTGCTTTCGACGGATTCCACGACAGTTCCACTGCCATATTTCGAGAGTTTGCAACTTGACCAGGCATTTACGGCTGCTAGCCATATTTAGGTGATGGCCAAGCGTAGGGTTTGCCTCTGGATTTCATGGCCGTGAGTTGCACCAGACGTTTTCTATCCTTGCGCGCCTCATCTTGGATGTTAGAGATGAGGTTGCCAAGATTTGCTAGGGCATTTTTTATGGCAGCCTTGGTAGTTGTGATTTCCTGGCGCCCTACAGTGGCTGTCAGCGTCAAGTCTGATTGGGGGTTAGCATTGGTCTGTCCTGTTCTCAGGGCGTTCAGTTCATCTATGAGATCGTTTAGTTTCTGCCGGAGTTCGGCGTTTTCTGCCCTGAGTGTCTTAATAGTCTGCCTTAAATCTTTTACTTCGTCCTTAGGTGGTGCACTGCCATTCTTACCCACTATTACTGTCGGTGTATTCGTGTTGTTTGGAGCAGTGGGAGAGGCAGAGAAAAAAGTCGCTTTCTTGCTCACCATACCGTCGTCTTCCTTCCGTGTGGAGGGTTTCTTCTGCTGCTTTTTTCTTGTTTTCTGGAGCCTGGCGGGTCCTGGACGCCGATCTCGACCATGACCGTGGTTTCGATGCTGATCGAGACCTGGATTTTGAGCTTCCAACTCTGCTGAGCCAGCTTTTCCGGGCCCGGCCGCGTCCATCGGCGCCTTAGGCTCCGGCGGCCGTCCGCTCTTTTGTTCTTGGTCGTGGGCTTCTCGGTCTCCTGAGGCGTTACTTGCACTCCTTTGCCCGCGTAGGGTGCGCTTCCTTGCATAGTGCGCACCGGCGCTCACAGGTGTGTCCGTCCTCTATGACTGGCTCAGTGCAATTTGAGCAGACAACAGCGTCTGGTGTTGGGCATACGTCTGCCCTATGCCTAGGCTTGAAGCATATATAGCAAACTTGCCGCGATGATCGGTAGAGATAGCATCGTGTTTCACCACCGTAGTAGTAAACATAGCGCGCTAAGATCTTGCCATCGAAAGTAATGACGGCACTTTAGGATTTTCCAAGCATTCTTGCATAAATTATTTTCACTCCTTGGGTCGCACCCGAAGATGGGCCAGTAATTTGGTTGGCGTGTTCCCGGCGCCCAGTCCGTGAATCACACCCTTGCACGAGTTGTCCGGCGCGGCTACGTAAGTCATCACTGCATAGTCTTTTGCACGAAAACGTAGACTTCGAAGGCTCTGCACAATGTTGGCGGTCTTCAAGGTTGGCGTGCTGATTATGGCAATGTTGGATCCATTGCGCAGCTGTATAAGCAGGTTGCCTTCGTTGCAGATGTCTGGGTTACCACATGTCATAGTTGTAGCACGCGCCATCTGATGCGTGCCTAATTGACTGATGTTGAGCCCATCCCTCGGTCTAATGATGACCTTGAAATCGGTTTTCGGCAGTGGAGGTAGTTTCTCTTTTCGAAGAGGATTCCCTTTCTGTTTAGGTTGGCTCGATTCTGATTTGTCTACCGCTTCGGCCTCGGTCTCCGGAACGGCGATCAGCCTTGAGTTGTGGTACGTTGCAGTGAACCATCCCCCGTTGTCAAAAGGCTTCTTTTGTGAGACGCTCGTAGCATTTTCTCCTCCTTGAGTTTTTTCTTCGATCGATGTCGTGGCTCCGGTTGACGTTGCCACGTCGTCGTCAGCCATTCTCGCACGTTGCGCAGAAATGCGGGAAGCGTTTTGTCCGGCCAACGGCCCGACGCCACTTAGGCTTAGAGCAGCGTTCTTCGCCTTGGAACTTCAAACAAGCAGACTTTCAGGAAATATGGACTTACGGTTAAAAACCGGTTATCCACCGACTGCGCTTGATTAGTAGAAAACGGTCTAGTACTTCATAGGTGGCGGCAATGGGTTTTCCGGGTGAGATGAGGCGTCGAGGCGGGAGCGCATGAGAAGCACGTTTGCTTCGACTGGCCCTCTAGCGTCGTCTCTCTCGTCCCTTGAGTTACTCAGCAATAAAATGTCATCGGCGAATAGAGTTACATATAGACAGATACTGGAATGCACTTACCGCAACAGACCAGTGCATTAGGAAGAAGCCTGAACTTATTCTGGGTCCGTCTTTTAGACCCAAGGCTCTCACTAAAGGCACTTAAGTACCAGCAGCTTCCTAAGGACGTGATAATTCAGCCAGTATCCATTCAGCCTCATCACAAACCTTTCAAACTTAAATGACTTCCTACCAAAAAAAATGTAGGTTGTGATAAATTATTAAGAAACAAAAGCAGAAGACGACATTATATCGTCCGCAATTTTACCATCAGAAGCGTCGGGCATTTTATTAGCCCATGAGTTGTTCTTCGCATATATGGTATCTTTTTTTCCTGGCTGTATCGCCGACCAGTGGGATGCATTTGCCGCGGTCTTCTTTCCTCTTGGAAATACACTAGATCGTTTCTGAAAAAAAAAAATTAACGGAATACGCGTGTCCTGCGCACTATTGCTTAATATTTGATACGCCGTAAAAGAAGATTTCACTACTGTGTTACAAATAAATTTTTTGAATGCGTTTAGAAATCACTACGACCGCTAAGATATATCGATACTCTTGTAACACTATACTGTGTAATCCTGCTTAGAAATCATAAAACTTTCTTGTGATATTTGTTGCTGGACATCGTTGTACGTACGCGCATGTTTATATTTACAACTGTACACTGCGCACCAAATAGTGGTAGTTCACTTTTACACATTGTGTGGTTCTTTTTTCGGGGCTGTCGTAGATTCGCATGGGCCTAAGTACCCTGACATAAGAAGTGGAACACATATCAAGATAGTCGAAGATGGGGTGCTTAAACCATCTGGAGGAGTGGCCGACATACCTACCGACACTGTCGGTGATCCACTGGAGGGCACTTATGATGACATGGTTTCAGGGGATAGCACTCAGACAGCTGCTATGCAAGTAAGTCAATGTCTGTGTTCTAGTGTGGAGAAACTGCACTACTGAATGGAACTACAGGTGTCATACAGCCATTCACTTTGGTGTTTGATGTGCTTACGTGACTGTTGCAATCGACCAGTGTTGTACACGCTCCTCTACAATGGGAACGGAAGCTCGTTCCTCGTTACTTCCCAGTGTTATAACGAGTTCCCATTACAATTTATTTAAATTTCAAACAAACAAGTTATAGTTACTGCGTACAGTACCGCGTTACAGGACTATGTAGGACCGATTTCGACGCACCTGAGCTGCAATGTTTGAAGCTTCTGCTAGTGGGCTTGAGAACCTTTAAGTGTCTTAGCTAAATGGCGGCTGAAGTAACTACAGGGGCAAATATTGCCAGTTATGCGTATATCCAATGTGGCGATAGGGAACGATGGCTGTTTTTTTTTTTGGCCACCGCTGAGAGGGAACGCGGGGCCAGAGCTCATGTGTTTCTCCCCAACTATGCAGCTATGTGACGATTTGCTGTGTCGGGTTGAACCGACGCAACCAGACTTATACACTCTGCACAATCGAATCATTACAATACATTACTTATGGGTGATGGGTAGATGTGCGGGTCATGCATGAGATAGGCGTTCATAGCTGCTACAAGTTTCCCAATATACTAGAAGATCCGCAAAATAAAAAGCATGCTAAAATCAAAAGTATTCAGCGTAGGCAACTCTGTTTCCTAATAGACTTTGCTCACCATTTCAAACATCAAAATCAAAATAAAGGCTGGTGCACACCGGCGACTAGCAGCGGTCGCACGACCATTTGCGACTGGCCGCAAACAGGCGCGAACTGTCGCAAACGGTCGCAAAGCAACTGCTTTGGCTATTCGCTTCCTGAACAATTTTTCAGTCACACGACTGCAGTCGCAAAGCTGCTGCAGCCAATCAGCGATGCTCAATTTCTGTTTTTTTATTGTTTTTTCTATAGCATTGGCTTACTGCGGCCAGATACAAACGGGTGCGTTCCTCAGGGTCTGTGGCACCATGGCCACCATGGAACACTTGGCTTGCAGATGGCAGCCCACAGCAGCTCGAGCAGTGTCGAATTTACAAGGTGGCATTCGCAAGAAGCTAAACACCGTCAAAGTAAAGAGAAAACAAAATGTGCACTATCTTTCCCCTGTATTAAGAATCGTTTTTCATCTTGAACTTGACTTGTCACCGCCTTCAATGTAGCGCGTTTGGAACGCGTTTGTGCTTAATGCCTTGGCAACGACTTATAATACAACGCGTTCGAGACGTGTTTGTGCTGTTTTGTAGGCTGTGGCAAGCCAAGATAAATTCAAGAGCGTTTCTGAATACGTACGACTCTTGGGAATACTTCTCGTAGTTTCAGCGCAGCTCGGGATGTAGGCGGCTCTCATGGCCGGCCAACTCTCGCGATGGAAAGGACGGTCACACCCACCACCGGCTTTTTTTAGGGACGAAGCTCCTTAAAGCGGCACCCGTTCGTCCCTCGTCATAGTGCGTACAATGTCTTAAGCTTCACCTGCAAGGTGGTACCGGTGGGAGATTTTTCCTGTGCATTGTAGAACAATAAACAATTCGCAGCATGCGCGTTAACTAAAAGCCGAAATCTCTTGTCTCTCATTCCCCATTAGCACCTATTGCCATGTACATTGAGCACTATCTCACAAGAAAGGCTTGCTACGTTATACTCGCTGGGCGTAACCTCCTTGGATTTAGAAAGGTTTAGCGAGCGTTGGGCTGCAGTGCCGTAAATACAGTGAACTAGTTTATACCATGAACTCAAGGTGGTTAAAAATGTAAAGTAGGCATGAAGCGCAAGCCGTAAAAAGTGTGCGTGTGCCACCTCTCGTTTAATCCTTGGAATGTCCGCTGGATGGCGGGGCTTCTATATGCGGAATATATAATGGAAAGATGCGAGATGTTGGTACTTGGAGTGTTGAATATATGAACGAACACACACAAAGACAGATGCATGGATGGACGCAAGGATGGCTGCATGGACGGATGGACGCATGGACGGACGCAGGGGCAGGTGCATGGACGAACAAAGGGACGAACGCACAGATAGACGTGCGGACGCACCAACAGATGCACGCATGGACGGGTGTATGGACGCAGGGAAGGTCACACAGACGGACGCATGGACGGATAGAAGCAAGAACGAATGAACGGACAGATCCTTCGCCCCACTCTTCATCATTCACCCCGTGAAGATGCTGCCACTTTTTTTTTCTTTGGAGGCATCTGAGCTGCCAGGGCTGACCCCAAGGCATAGCGCACCAGCGCCATGACAATCTCTTGTTCTTCGCCCTCATCGAACTCCTTGACGCTGCTGAGAATGCTGTGCGAGAACAGACGAAAACAATAACTCCGCACGCTTGGTTTGCTCCGCTCACTCAGCTGGCGGCGACCTGCTGATCGGCGCCGGTCTCCAGAGTTCTCGCTGATAACGAGATCCGGACGTGTTCTCTGGTTTTGCGACTTCTGGTCGCTCGCATGCAGCTTCTGCCAGTGTGAACATCAGTCGCTTTTCGTTCGCCAGTCGCAAAAGGTCACACGACCGCTCCTAGTTGCCAGTGTGCACCAGCCTTAACAGTTTGTTCTCATATATCAAACAATATATTGCACTTATCATTCTTTTTTTGCCAAGACAGAAGACGGTAAAATGTTTGAGTGCTGTTAGGATAGAATCCACTGCTACAATCTAATAAACCATTCTGTATGCAACAAAACGGACACATTCCGACGCACACAATGCAAAAACAAGTACGCGCACTGAGAGGAACAGGGAAGTCTCAATTACTTGCCAGTGCACTCCAGGGAAATTTACAACATTTCCAGCACTGTCCAGCACATACCATACCCGTGCCGCAGAGGCCAAACTAGCTCTCCGAGCAGTGCGACTCAGCTTATCCAGTGCGCTCGCCGAAGTACCAGGGAATCCCCGCTTATCCCGGTATACTCATTGTGATCTAGTGCTATAAAACGGGCTGGTATTATGGTTGTGCGGGAACGGCGCTGGTTTTCGCAGTAGGAAAGTGTCACTCTTCGTGTTGGATTTAGAAAGAAAGAAGCAGGAGACGTGATGTACAAGTTCCCCACGTCTGTATTGTACATGAAAAAGTTGTAATTTTATATTTGGGGGCTCACCAACTTTGCATTTTTTAGCAAAAGGGCGCCTTTAATAGTAATTTCAATGCGATAATCTTTCAAATGGGGAAGACAAGTCTGAAAAATAGAAGAATACCTCCTTCACAAACCAATTTAAGACAACCTTAAGGGTACATGGAAGAGCAGAGGTGCACGGCTTTCATTTCATTTAATTTCATTTCACTTCCGATTCCGACGGAGATGCGGTCAGCGGTGTGTGTTAGCCATCCAACTTTCTCTTGCATGCTATACGTGACGTTGCATTTTATGTGTAGTACAAGCGTCTAAGCTCCATTGATGAGTTTTTTTAACTAGATGAGGCTTATTGAAGGGTTGCGAAGAGAATGTATATAAAACAAATAGAAACCATTCATTATACTGCATTCATGCTTATGTTGCTTCTCTTTGTCCTTGTGTTCTGTGGTACTGCAGCCTCCAATGATGTTAAATTTTGCTTGTCACTGTATAGTTTTCTACACAGTACTGCATATTTTAGCGTATTCAAGCACACCAAACGTGCAACATCCAAGCATTGATACACGAACATTTATTTTGAGTATTGACCATATTTGGACTATTAGGAACAAATGTATAAATAACAACTGCCAATTAATCAGGCTCGTGCAATACCTGAATTTAATATTGAAAGTGATAGTCAGGTGGGCAAATAACACTAGCAAGTTTGCAAATATAACGTGGCAGCAGAAGACACAGGATCGCGTTTATTGGCGGAACATGGGAGATGCCTTTGCCTGCACTAGGCGTAGTCATGCTGCTGCTGCTGTCGCTGCTCCTGCGGATGATGAAGAGCACCCAGTTGAATCACCTTGCGTTCGCTTCTAGCACCTACATGTGTTAGCACCTACATGTGTCATGTTATGTGTGCAATCTTGCTTTCAAATCTTACATGAGAGTGAACTTTACCACTGCAAGCCTAGAGTATATTCACAACACTGTTCTGCAGCAACGTGACGGCCAGGTCTGTCGTGACATGACGCGGCTCTCTTAGTAATCGCTCAATTCATTCGCTGAACTATTAGCGTTCAATAAAACCTGAACAGCGGCAAGCCTTCACGACGGTTTAGTGTGGGTCATCCAGTTATCGCCGTTGACTGGTGCGTGCCTCCTGTTCGGCAGCTTTGTGCATATATGCGCGCCTTTCCGTGGTGATAAGTGATCGGTGCGCACTATACCATAGCGAATGCTTGCCGCTGTTGGGATATCGTTTGACGCAGATGTACGAGAGAATTACATTGTCGCGTTTTATTGTGTGAGTATTCTAAACGCATGCAGTGCGCTCTCAAAGTTCGGGCGAACGGCTGATGGCGTTTGATTTCACTTACTTGCGGTTAGCTCAGTATACACAGTGATGTCCCCATCGACACGATCGACGTTCGTTATAGCGCTCTCTAATGTTGAATTCCAATGACAGATCCAGATCAAGTTTCTCTGCTCTGAGCGAAGCAATCACATTCAAATGGCGGATTGGGAGCGTGAATTGTGTGCTCCAATTGCACATTGAGAGCGACCGCAGATCATAGATTGCTCCGTAGAGAAATAATTTTTGCTCTATTGAAATGGGCGGATTTGACCGGGGAGTTCAGGGGGGGTATTCCGTGCGCCAGCCTTTCATCTAACTGATAGATGTCCGGAAAACTTTTTTCACTCTCTCACACCCTCTCGTGCTCCCTCGCTATATTTCCGCTCACCATTAGATCCCGTCGAGACGCACGCGTTCCAATTGCAGATTTGGCGAGAGCAAGCCCGCTCGGATCAGCGCGCTCCATTCGCGATCCGGCCCAGTGCTCGCGACCTGCCATTGGAATTCAACATAACAAACAAGTTGCGTATTGCCGGAATTCCAGAGAAAAGAATGAAGCGTAAAAATAGCCAAGTTAATTTAAAGTATCAACAACCAAAAGAGGACAAATAATAATAAATTGGAGCTTCTTACGTAATATTAGGCGTACAACTGTGGCCATCCACGTACATAATGCATATTTAACGATGTTGAGTCTAAATCAACTTTATTTCTAGGTAAATGCAATATTTACAAGTGTTGCACCTGCTTTTGAATGAGGTTTGTTGTCAGTTGGACATTTTTGTGGTGCCGGTGCTATACGCAGAACACCCGGCAAAGAGAAGTCTACCGAAATTCAGCCCTTTAGGCAACGCCGGCGTCTTCTGTATTAGTCTGAACCCTGTTTATTATTTTATGATCCCTCTATCTTGAAATAGTGATCAGCCGCTTTTGATATATGATTCGCACTTTATACTCGATCGAGGTGACTTGTCAATTAACGTTGGTAAATTTTACTTTCGTCTGATTACGGGTGCCGGAACACTTCTGGTGCATGTAGCAACAGAAGTGTAGCGCTGCTAAGCGTGTTGTCAATTATGCGATTCTCTGCAAGAAGGAAGGAAGGGGTTAGCAAGACGTATCCCACCTTGTGACACACAAAAAGATACTATGTTAAGAACGGATATGTGAATCTTCCCTTGCCCACATTGCTGTGCTTCGTTGGGCACGTCCAAGATGGTTCAATGCCTAGCATGTCTGAAGAAAATGTTACGTGGGGGCAATTTACAACATGGTAGAAAGAAATATAGAAAAGAAGATAGAAAGAAAGAAATAGAGACAAGTTGTAGTTAGAACATGCTAACAATAGTAATAATTTTCTCTCACTTTGATTTTACAAAGATTATCTCCTTGTTATTTGCAGCTTATAAAAAAGCCAGAGGTCCTTGAATTGCTGATGATGTCGGAAGAATCGTGGGTGCTGGACGAATGTCTTTGTCTCAAGTTGACGTGGCTGACAGATACCCTTAAAGGAGCTGAGCGAACCCTTCACTGCTATGCTGACACGACACGGCTGTCAGTATCTAAACAACTGAAATCGCTCCAAACTTATTTACTTGCATATCATTTTACTCATTTTCGTTTCTTAAGAGACAGATAAACGAGAAGAAGGAAAGACAGGAACGTCCTTTTTTAAGTACTCATTGCGCTAGACATGAAGCCATAAGCACGCAAAAAAACGTTTCTCATGGGTACAAATAGGTGCTCGACCATTCCTGCTTTCTTCATTTCATACTTCGCTGCCCACAACGCGTGCGCGTGAGTTCTTTGGTTTAGAATGCAGTAATTCAGGCGAAAAAGAGATAAAAAACGGCGGATCTCACGTACAGTGCGAATCAATGATATGCGAAGCACGAAGTAGGACTATTGATAGGTCGATGCAAAATCAGCACAACAATACGAGGCAGAGGTGAATTATGCTGTGCATGATTCTATGTCATGATTATCATGTTCAGACGTGTCGTTTATTTTTGTTGCCTATGCACGTCTTGTTATACTAAATTTGGTATATGTGGAGCTAGCAAAACAGCCGTGAGTGTGATATGAGCGTAGCATGCAGTGCAGTTTTACATGACACGCATGCCATGATCATTATGTTGGGGCGTGACATTTACAATCAGCGCCCATTCACGTCACGTAATACCAAATTTAATATTTGTGGATTTAGTTAAACGGCCGCCACATACCTGTCATGATTATAACGTTTGGACGTGTCATTCACCTCTGTCATCCGCTCGCGTCACGTTATACCAGATTTGGTTAATTTGAAGCTAGCGAAACGGCCGCGAGCGCATCATGAGCGTGGCATGTAGTCATGTTGTTACATAGCCCGCAATTGATAATTATATTTGAATCAGTCAGATACCTTTGCCATTCATTCACGTCCCCTAATACCAAATATGGTATATGCGAAGCTACACTCTAAGGCAAAAGGATGTTAAAAGGGTGTGTGGTTCGTCCTTTTGGAGACTAATGGGGCTGCCACAACCATTATACCTTTAAGGACTAACGGCACCGGGTCTAACAGTTAGTCCCCACAAACAAGCTCAAGAACTTACATTTAGTTCTCACATTTACACCTTAGTGAGAGACCGTTAGTCGCATAATTAACCTCAAAAGACCAACATTTAGTCCTCACATTCGTACCCCATAGAGCAACAGTTAATCGTCACATTTACACCTTACCGGGCAACCGTTAGTCCTGACACTTGCACCTTGCCGGATGAACGGTTGATCCACTCAAATACTCCAATCGGATGAACTTTTTATCCCCAGTTCAAACATTATTTGTTTGTTTATTGTCCGCAAGGCCTAATACTTTTTTCGCACGTTTTTCTGCGCAGTGAGCAACAAGTTGCGCAGAAAAGAACGCGAAAAAGTAGTTCGCCACCTATGTATAACTGCTTTCGCAGTCACGGCAACAACGAAAGACAAAAGTGAGACATCGAAATCTTTTATTTTTCTACACACACACGAAGTTTCTCCAATTTTTCAAGTGAATTCATGGTGAAGTGCACAAGTCCAGTCTCATTGTCAAATTTTGTTCACTCATTGAGGAGCTCCTTCGACGGAAGCTATAGATGACAGACATTGCAGACGCCAGCGCATGTATCCTTCTACCTGTTGTGCTGCCGTGGCTGCACGTACAATATATAGTAGAAATAGTTAGACACGCGTGACAGAAGATGAAGGTGCACGCATATGACAAGTACGTGCACGTTATACTAAAAACAAGCATTAAACTACGACACACAAATAACTTTACCTTCACATCTCATACATTCCTTCTGAAGCTGCTCTGACGAAAGAGATGGATGACAGGCATCGCAGACGCCATCACACAGTCTTCAGCTTCGTGTCTGCCCACGGCTGCACAATAGGTATGTGAAATAGTGACTTACGCGTGACAGAGGATGAATACAAATGCATATGAGAAATACGTGCAAGGTGAAAAGAAAACATACGTGAGATATGAGATGCTAATAATTTCACCGTCATGTCAAACATCGTCCAAGAATCATTTCGATCCCCGTAGCGCAACAACTTAGGAGCGGCGGTCGCAGCCACAACTCCGTGAACCACCATGCCACTAACAAGTCGGTGAGTCCTAAGCGAGCGACATCGTTCAACTCGAGCAAGTGAACGCGAGACCTAACACGGCGCTGCACGCGGAGTGTCTGCCGCCAGCGAGCGTACCCTTGGGCGCCGCCACGAACAGCGCCGAGCTGGTGTGTAGCTAGCGCCGAAGAAATCGACGGTAATGCGGCCCTTCCCTACAAACCAGAGCGAGTGCAGCGCGAAAACGCGAGTCCGCCGCTGCGGCCAACGGACGGCGCCGAGCTGCTTGCGACCACTTGCGACCGACTGACGAGACAGCCAACTGTAATGGCGACTAATTTTCATTGAGTTTCGACGCTAGCGAAAGCTCCGCAAGCCCGTGCTGGTGCACTTACAGCGCGCGAAAAGCTACAGCAAAGCTCGTTACGAGGACCAGCCACGTGTTTTCGACGACTCCCAACACAGCGACGACGTCTCAGCCAAATATCGTTAGCCCGGAGCTCATCGCGGCGGTGAAGACAGGCGAGCACTCGGTGAGCAAGCGTCAAGGATGCCGACGGCAATGGCGGCCAATTTCCAGGTGGTCGCAAAGCACAGGCTAACTGCAGACGCCGACGCTGACCTTTGCGATGCATTTCATGCGTTCGATATACAACACGACCGAGCCCGTTGCCGGCAAGCGCGGTCCGTATTGCGCACACGACAAGTAGAGTAGAATAAAGAATGATAACCTATTTGCAAATACAGCGCTGTTTTCCGTCCTGAGTGAGACTGAAGTATATATTCGATAGGCCTGTTGTCTTCTCGGCTGCCATATTGGCCTTCCCAACTGTTCCTGTCGTGTGTTGGTCGCGACTATCTTGAAACCAGAGACATACAGCGCGGCGTGGTGACGTGTCGAGACTTGCTCCAGACTTCATGGGTGCAGCGAAACGCAAAATCAGCAGCCCACGCTCATCCAAGCCTACACACAAGCACCACGTCGTAATTCTTAGATCGTCGAATCCAGGCGGCCGTGGTCGACAAATCCGAGCGCGACGCAACGCGAACCGTCGCCGGCAAAATACGGGGAAAGACTGAGACAGCAGAGGAGGAGAGGAGGGCTGGTCACCTTGGCAACGCTTTTCGCGCTGCCTGCAATCCCCGGGCGCTTCATCCCTTTGGAGCGTGTTTGGAGACTAAGTGGTTTCACGCGGCACGCTTGCCTCTGTGGTTGCTCCTCAATGGTCTATCCGTTCACCGCACGCCTATTGGACTTCATTACTCCTTTTTCGGGTAATTTTGCCTTAGAGAGTAGGGACACAGCCGCGAGCGTATTATGAGTGTGGCATGTGGTCATGTTGTTACATGACGCGCATGTCAATACTTTTGTGTTAGGGCCTGTTGCTTGTGTTCGCCATGTGGTCTTGTCATACCATATCAGCTTTGCAACGTGTCATGTGAACAAAACCAGCAAGGTCATGAAATGTATATCTTGACATTCATGACAAATATATCGTGATTTTCATGTTATGACTAGTCACTTATGCTAGTCATACATTCGTATTTTGCTATACTAATTTTGGTATCGATACCATTATCGGAATGGCCAGGAGAGCTAAAAGTCGTAGGCGGCTAGATAGATAGATAGATAGATAGATAGCTAGATAGATAGATCACCGTGATATATATATATATATATATATATATATATATATATATATATATATATATATATATATATATATATATATATATATATATATATATATATATATATATATATATATATATATATATATATATATATATATATATCCTGTTCCTAACGCGTACATCAGCCACTAAGTGCTTACTTTTTATTGCACTATGTTATTCGAGAAGTTAAGGCCTAGTAGTTAAGGTAATAGACTACTAAACTAAATGTTACACAAAAACTATACGACGAAAGCCACCGGGGCAAAATAGGTGAAAGTCAAGGGATGCAATCCCGGCAGTGGTGCCAGCATTTTCATTGTAGGCGTAGATGTTCTAGGCCTGTGTGCTTATATGTAGGTACACGTTCAAGAACCCCAGCCCATCAAAATATTCTGGAGCCCTCCTCCACAGCCTGTGTGAAAATCATAACTGACTTTTTAGATGGGAAGCCACTCATAGTGAACCCTCCGCCTCTTTTCTCTCCTACGCTCCGTAATCTTTCGCTTCAGGATGACAACGCAGACAGAGTCTGCTAGCATACGCTCGGTGCCCCCCCCCTCTTCTCCTAGAATCTCTGGCGTTAACACACCAATTTCCTATCCCCTCCCCCTCTCTATTTTCTCCTACGCTCTCCCCTCTCTAACCTCGTAGCACCTTTGCAGGCAAGGTTTGGTAGCGAGCTCTTTGAAAAAACCAACGGTTCCCACTAGAAACCAATCACTGGCCAGCCTGTATATAAGGCACTGGATCTTGACCTCCAAGGTAGTGGTGGTGGGAGATTTTTCCTGTTCATTGTTGAAAAATCAAAATGCAATAATCAACTCCACAAATAGGGAATTGGTGTGTGTCCACGTAAAATGCCTACGAGATTCTCAGAGCTGGTTTTTTTTTTCATCATATTTTTCTTGGAAATGACAGAGGGTGGAAACAGTTTTAAAATAACATCCTAAATCACCATTTTATTAGCAGTGCAATTGGTTCACGGTTTTTAAGTGCTTTGTATCTGCTGCTCATATGTATTTCAAAGATGTGACTATGAAATAATAGAATATGATATGATAGGACGTAATAATATATTCTGTTTATTACAGTATTGTTCCTGAAACTATAAAACACTTGTAAGTACACTTTATTGCACTAGCCAAAACTACATGTATATCGGTCTTGTTTGGCTTAGTATATTCTTGAATATAGTTGTAGACTAAAAGGCCCAAAATTTCTTATGGCCAGTTCATTGATTCTTGGCTGTATATTGCAGGGCTGCTAAAAATCACGGGCGAAATAGAAAAGTACACTAGAATAAGGCGCTAATTTTTTCTCACCTCCTAGCTCTAACTATTGAAGAGGGCTGCTAAGAAATGGTAATTTTAAACAATCATAAAATGCCCTTCTAATCACGAAATTTTACTGATTTATGGCAAGACGAAATAATTTCTTTAGAACCGGTAATCCTCTGCCACTCTTTAATTCATCGTTTGCGTGTTAACATTGCCGGAAATGGCAAAATCGAGTGTTCATAAAAGAACTTTGCATTCTTACAATCATGGCTAATCAACATTAGAAGGCGGAACCACAAGACATCCCATTAATTTAAATTACCCTTGAGACAGTTAGTACTTGAATATAATATAAATACACTGATGACCAGTTGCTATGCCAGGGTTTCTATAGTTGGCAACCCTGTCTCAAATTGGCAACTTTCTAGGCCTTTGCTGGTTCACTTCATGAGTACATCCTGGTCATGTTTTATCTTCTGATGTGCTGCGTTGGGCAGCACTTTTTTGCAGAAAAAAAAATGCAGTGGTTTTAAGCTTTTCTGTGGTATCATCCAAAGCACAGGCACGTCCTCCTCTCCCTATAAGCTGGCCGGTTCTGACCAAAGTATCCCGAAGCAGCGATTGCCAAGCCCGCAACTAAGAAGTGGTGAAGTTTTAGGCATGATGGCAAATACCCCAAGCCAATATCGACGACCGGTAATTCTACTGAAAAAAACTTGCACTCTAATGCAACTGCGTGAAAGTGATTTCAGTAAAATATTTCGTTCAAAAAAGTTTGAGGTGTCGCGACCGCCTTTATAATGTTCCAGCAAAAAAGAAAAGTTGGTAATAATTCATATGTATATAGCCTTGAAAAGTGGAAAACGACAAATTGTGTATTAATGTATTCTGTCGTCATTGTTCTTTCACTGATGTCCTAAGTAAAATATTATAGTCATTTCTCGGCATAAATAGGCTTATCAAAGATCAAAAGAAACATGGAATGGTGGGGTCGGTTTCACTGGGAAAATTTTTCGCGTCTTTTAAAATTGATGTAAAACAACTGAATTTTTTATACACATGTGAAGAATTGTTTATTGAGAAACGTGCTTCCAAAATCGACAAAAATGACTTTTTTTTGGACATTTCATTTTAAATATGCATTAAGGTCATTGCAATAAGAATACGCGAGATAATTCAACTCTTGCACTAGCGTCTTCTCTAGTGATGAGAAAATTGTCCTTGTAAATTTTGTTAAAGCGAAAAAATAACCTTTATTATCCCCAACCAACTAGGCTGGTAGACACGGGCAAACGGTAGCATTTTCCGTGATATTAGGTAAGCTATTGGAAACAATTATTATTTTTATGTAGCTTACGTTGTTTTACATCGTGTTGGGAAATTTTTATTAGTTTTGAACATTAATAGCATAGTATTGGTCATTGAGTGCGACGTCACCATGCAACTTGAGACAGTATATCGAAGACATTATGAGTTCCTAATTGGCTATACAAATCAAACAAAAACCATATACCGCTATAGGGCACCTTGTGTGATGTGAAGCAGCGGGCGCTAACGCTTATACTGGCGGCGACGTTGACGCTGGCGATCATCGCGGCGCTGCGCAGGAGAGAAACCTGGGGAAGAACAAGGCACACAGTGAACGATCAGTGCTTTTTAGTGCAACATACCAATTGCTGTTTGTGGGCATAAGACAGAACACTCCGATTGGAGCCACAGACTCGCAGTAAGCTGTTAGATAATGCGCACGCTGCTAACTGTTATTGATAAAAAGAACGCACAAGAGGAATCTCACGCCGACAGTACCTTGAAAATCAACATCCAGTGTCTTTATATACAGGGTGACTAGTGAAGGGTTGTGAAGCGGGTGCAGTCGGGTTTTTCAATCAAGAAGCTCGCTAGCAGACGCAACCTGCGCCGGCGTTGCGATGCAAAAGAGGGGAGAGAGTAGAGTAGCAAGGAGAGGGGGAGGGGGGGGGCACATGGGCTCTTGGATTGTACACTCCGTGGGGATAAATGACGTAGTGGAGAGAGTGTATGTTAGCAGACGCTTCGTGCATCGGCGTGGCAAGGCAAGAAAGGAGCCCAAGAAATGAGGGAGAGGGGAAGCGGGCACGCACGCGCAGTAAGAGTGGTCACGCCGCACACCAAATCGAAGTCGACGTTAGGCTGCTTCGCATCTAAAACAACTTCTTGAATATCCTGTACTGTGAGCAGGATCACAATGTAAAAGCATTCCAGCACTTCTTTACCAATTTCCATGGCAAAAGCGCATGAGACTGTGTCAGAGGCCCACTTGGTCGTCAGACGGCGACAAGAAATTTGCAAAGGCCGTAAGGTGGTCAGAATTTCAAAGCACAGAATTTGCAACAGGACCCCAAAGGACACTATAGGAGTACTGGTGAATCCTAACTGTAGAACGCATGCATACTCTAGGTGTTTTGTTAGCTTGAATGAGGGCTCTGTCAGTTGTTCACGTGAACTCTGAGAGTGTGGCTTCCCATCAGTGTAGAACCAGTAGAACTTTGTTCCTTAATAACGGAATTTGTTTTTTGCATTTGGGGAAGTCAGGCATTCAAATATAGCACAGATGTAAGCGTTTGGCCACTGTACTCATTTGTGGACTCTGCTTACACTCATGTCAAAATTATGTGTGATTCACTTGCTATTTTTCTCTCTATTTTTTTATATGTTGGGTTACATCACAAAACCACCATATGGTTATGAAAGACGCCGTTGTGATGGGCTCCGGAAATTTTTACCACCTGGAGTTCTTCAACTTGCACTCAAATCTGAGCCCACGGGCCTAAAGCATTTTTCTTCCATCGAAAATGCAGCCTCCGCCGCCGAGATTCCATCTAGCGACCTGCGGATTAGCAGCCGATAACCTTAGCCACTACACCCCCCCCCTCTCCGCGGGGCACTCTTTGGTGATTTTCAGTAGAAAAAGAACAACGAACGGTTCAGTAGCATTTAAGAGTGGCAGTTGGGGCTTCCAATGCGGTATTTATTGTTGCTTAGGTAGTTTGAGCTTTGGTGTATCATCCTCTGTTCGCATTTTTGACATCTTAATCATTACGATCGAAATGAGCTGCCATGTTGTTGACGTCCACTTTCTCCCCTGACATTCGAGGGGGTTCAATGGCACAATTTCGTAACACAAGAGGTTCACAAAGCAGACGGTGTGACATGATGCAGTTGTCTCTTTAGAGCATGAACATAGCGAATCCTTGAGTGATTAATCTGGGTTCTCTGTGATTGAAATGAGGAATGTGACACACTTATTAGTGCACCACGAGGCACATTTCTTTTGGTTCAGATAAACAAATTGTGTGCTTTCTGAGTCTGACAAACTTACGGCCTCAGGAGGCGTGTTGTTGCCGTCAGACATTGAAGTAGGCCGCCGACACAGTTGCACGCACATTTCTTATGTGAGGTGGCAAATAATTTTCACTGTGCTTTTAAATTGTGATCATCCTCGTCATAGAAATTGTTGAAAAAGTTTTTGCGTTACTGGTGTATTCAATTAGGAGCGCAGCTTGTCGTCCATCAACTGTATCTAGTTGCGTGATCACGTATCACTCAATAAAGCTCGAAAACAAGACTATCAATGCTCAAAATCAATCAAAATAATCTACAATATTGTAAAATAACATAAACCATTAACCTAACCAATATTCGAATGCAATGAGATGATTGATATTGAAGAATACGCTTCCGCTTGTGCTCATCAAATAATTTTTTTTGCTTTGAACAAAATTTACAAGGAAAAAATGGCAGATCTCACGTATAGTGGGAATCGATGATATTCAGAGCACAAATGACGAAGGTTGAAATGCCACTTGGAAATCAGCAAAACGTTATGAGGCGGAGGTACAATATGACGTACGAGGCTTGCATATCGTTCTTTTATTGTTCGGACTTGTAGTTTACATTCGTCATCTATTTACGTCACCTCATACCCAAGTTGGCATCTGTAGAGCAAGTGAAACGGCCGCGAACGTTCTGTGAGCGTAGCATGTAGTCATGTTTTGCATGACATGCATATCCGGATTACGATTTCTTTTGGACGTCTCATTTACCTGGGTCGTCTATTCACGTCACGTCATACCAAACTTGATATATGTGGAGCTGGAGTAAGCGCCTTGAGCACGCTATTAGCGTAGGAAGTCGGCATGTTTTACATGACCCACATATTATAAATACTATGTTTGGACTTGTCATTTACCTTCGTTGTCCATTCAAGTCACAGAATACCAACTTCGATATGTGCTGAGCAAGCGAACCAGAAGCCAGGACGCTATGAGCGTAGCATGTAGCCACGTTTTACATGACACCCATATAATGATTTTCAAGTTTGGAAGCATCATTTACCTTCGTCATCTATTCACGTCACGGGGTACCAAATTTGGTATATGTGGAGATAGCGAAACGACCAGGAGCAGCGTCGCGCGTAGTCATGAGGTACACGATGTGTATTTCTTGATTTCTTTGGTAGGGTCGGTCACTCATGTCCGCTATGCAGTCATGTGATGCCATACCAGTTTTGCAATATGTCATAAGAGTGAAACCTACCACAAGGGCAGCCAGACCAGAGAGAGAGGAAACTTTATTAGAACTTGGCCGGCAGCTTGGTCTTGGTGGCCTCAGATGGCGGCGCTGAGTCCCTGAACTCGGGCGGCATCTTCGGCCTGCCGGACAGCCCAGAGCTGGTCGTTGAGCTCCGAGCTTCTGAGCGCCGCCTCCCAGCGGTGGCGTCGCCGACGGAGAAGGTCCCCCGCGGCACCCGCAGAGGGGACGGCGGCGGGAACGAGTGAGCTCGAGGCTTCCTGTTGCCTGGTATTGGCAGCCGCCATAGGCGCATCGCGAACGGCGGCTGTTTCTCGACCATTGTTATCGGCGCATTCCCAGAGCATGTGGCGCAGCGTTGCTCTGTGCCCGCATGCTTTACATAGATCGGTAATGTGTAAGTGCGGGTAGCAGTGGCGTAAGACGACCGGGCTGGGGTAAGAGTGGGTTTGTAGTAAGCGATAGCTTACAGCATCGTGTCTGTTAATTTGTCATGCGGTGGCGGGAACTTTCGCCTTTCCAGTCTGTAGTGTTGCGTAATATCTCGGAACGTGATGAGACGATCACCCCACGATCATTGTGGTCTGTGTTGTCGCTGCGTGTCTGTCAAGGTGTCTCGATCCGGCAGATCAGAAGCCCCGTTCTCGGGAGCGGAGGCGGCGGCCACGGAATGTGCCGCGGCTCGGCGAGTGAGACCTCGAGCCGCGGCGTGGGCCGCCTCGTTGCCCGGAAGCGGGACATCGGTGTGTGCCGGGGTCCAAAGGAGGAAGACTGTTAAATTTTGTTGTGGCGATCGCGACGCTGAGTCACCATCACCGCACCTCTTAAGGATGCGGGCCGCTTCCCGCGAGACGCGGCCGCGCGCGAAGCCGCGGATTGCTGCCTGCGAGTCGCTGATTACGATCGTAGCGTTCGGCACCGTGGCGATTGCTAGGGCTATCGCGGCTTCTTCGGCCGCCTCCGTATGTCCCGTGGTCACCGTGGCGCTCGCGAGGCATTTGCCCGCACGGTCAACGACCGCAGCGGCGTGTGCGTGTCTCCCGTCACCATATCTCGCGGCATCTACGTACACAACTTCGTCGCTAGTGCCGTACTTCTTTTGAAGGTCACTAGCTCGCTGGTTACGGCGCCCGACGTGGTGCGTCGGGTGCATATTCTTAGGAAGCGGCGGAACAATTAGGCGGTCGCGAACCGAGGCAGGAACATCCGCTTTTTCTCCCTGCTGAGTGTGGTACCGGATGCCAAGTCACTCGAGGATGTGTCGACCCTTCTTAGACCCCGACAAGCGTTCGTTTTGCGAAACGACATGGGCCTCAATTAACTCGTCGAGTGAGTTGTGCAGTCCAAGTTCTAGTAACTTTTCAGTGCTCGCATTCAGTGGAACTCCAATTGCTCTCTTGAAAGCCTTTCGTATTATACATTCGATCTTGTTTTTTTCTGAGCCTAGCAATTTGAGGTAGGGGGCAACGTATGTTATACGGCTTATTGCGTACGCCTGCACTAGACGGATCGCGCAGTGTTCGCGCATACCAGTACGTCTGTTCGTGATACGACGTAGGAGTCGGATCGTGTCGTCTACCGAACGACGTAGTCTTCGCACCGTCTCACCATTATGGCCGTTTGCCTGCAGGTGTAACCCCAGAATTCTAATTTTGTCTACGTGTGGAATGGGAGTGCCATCTGCCAATAGAACGCTTATTTTGTAGCACTCCCTTTCCTCGTCGCGCGGGGTTTTGCGACCTCTACTTGTAGGTTTGTAGATTAGAAGTTCCGACTTGGTTGCCGAGCATTCGAGGCCCGTTCCTCGCAAGTACTCCTGAACTTCGTCTACACCTGCCTGGAGCATACGCTCGATGTGACCATCACAACCTCCGCCGGGAACCCAGAGGGTGATGTAATTCGCGTAGATACTGTGATACAATCCTTGTATGCCTAATAATTTCTCGGGTAGCCCCAATAGAACTAAATTTAAGAGTAATGGCGAAATTACGGAGCCTTGTGGCGTGCCCCTCGAGCCCATCTCAAATTTTTGCAGTTCCACATCTCCAACGACGACGCGTACGCGTCTGCCGGCAAGGAAGTCACGTATGTAATTATATGTTTTTTGTCCTGGTCCTTATGTTTGAACTCTGTTTAAAATTGCTTCGTGTTTAACGCTGTCGAAGGCCTTTTTAATATCTAGGCCAAGGATCGCCTTGGTTGAGCTGGTAATGTCATCAACAATGTGGTGCTTCAGCTGAAGCAACGCGTCTTGTGCGGAGAGATTGCGGCGGAATCCTAGCATGGTGTGCGGAAATACATCGCGGACTTCGAGAAAGTCAGTCACGCGTTTGAGGACTGCGTGCTTCAGAACTTTTCCTACACAAGACGTGAGCGAAATTGGCCTTAGATTATCAAGCGCAA
The DNA here is from genome assembly GCF_013339725.1 of Rhipicephalus microplus. Lineage (NCBI taxonomy): Eukaryota > Metazoa > Arthropoda > Arachnida > Ixodida > Ixodidae > Rhipicephalus > Rhipicephalus microplus. The sequence continues at coordinate 88,694,633 of NC_051174.1, read as the reverse complement.
CCTGCTTGCCCGGTTTAGGAATCATGATAACTCGAGCTCTTTTCCACGCTTCAGGAAGGGAACCGCGTTGCCAGCACTCGTTGATATAAGTCACAAATCGGGAGATTGACTCGTCATCTAAGTTGCGGAGAGCCTTGTTCGAAACCCGGTCCAGGCCGGGCGCCGATCGGGTGTTTAGTTCAAAAAGGACTGCCCAAATTTCCGCTTCGCTAAATTCGGCGTCTAATTGCTCATTAGCAACGCCGTCATAATCTGGGTGTTGGACGCTCTCTGCCGACTTAAAGTAACGGTCACGTATTGCACCGAGCAGGTCATCGCCTTTATGATCGTTCACAAGTCTCCGAGTTTTATGGCCTTGTGCGGCACGAGTATCTTCCGGATCCAATAGGTGCCGGAAAAGGCGCCAAGCACTCGCCCCGCGCATCTGTCGCTCGAGGCCGTTGCACAGGTCTTCCCATTGTGACCTACAGACTTGGAACGCATGTTCCTCAATTTCTCTGCCTAACCGTGCTATGCGTTTCCTCAACGCCCGGTTATGTCTTTGGCGTTACCACCTCTTGAGTAGGGCGTGCTTTGCTTCCCACATGTGTAGGAGCCTGCTGTCGATTACTTCGAGCTTCGCTTCGGGCGGGATGTGGCACGTTACCGCGTCTACGTCCCGATTGAGCGTCGCGGTCCACTCGTCTATATCCGTGATTGGCTCGTCGCCCCGCCCGCCTTCTGCTCTCTTTTTGCGGAACGCGTCCCACTGCACTAATTTGAGTTTACGGCCTGTGCTTATCTAACGGCCTGTGCTTATCTAACGGCCAAAAAAGTTTACGGCCTAGCTTATCATAACGGCCAAATCGCTGTGTGGATTCGTGCCTGGCAGGATCTAGTGCTATCCTTTTCGCGATACACGGGCGGTCTTCGCGTCCGCCTGCCCCCTCTCCCGAACTGCTCTCGTCATCCGTGTCCATCACCGCCGCCTCGGGTCTCGAGGGAGTCGAAGACCGAGGCGTCGGTGGTGGCGGCGCCGTCGACTGTTGCTGCGGTTGTTGCATTCGTGGAGCCTCTCCATTCAATTTGGAATTTTCCGCTCTAAGGACGGCGTTCTCGCGTTTCAGCTCTGAAATTATCGATTGTAATGGTCCTACGCGTTGTTCTAGCGCTCGCTCTACCGCTATCTTTAGCTCGCTTCCACCGCCGCCACCGACGGCGGGACCGCCAGGACGTCCCGCCGAAACAACGCCGCCGGCGCGAAAGGCGGCTACATCCGCCCATCTCACCTGCTGCCATGTGCCCATGGGTCCTTGTTGTTGCGGCTGCCGCCACGTCTGATGCTGCTGACTTTCTTGGGTGCCTTGGTTGACAGCTGCGGCGCCCGGAACGGCGCCACCGCGCGTCTTCGACATGCTTTTCGGCCTTGGTGTCCGGCTGCGAGAGCGGGACCGGGATTTACCGCCGCCGCCTCTCGCGTCTCGGCTTGTCGAGCGTCCTCTTTGGGTGGCGTTGGATGAATGACTGTCAAACGCCGGATAATGATTGTAGTAACCTCCGTTGCCTTCGGTGCTAATGCCGCTGTTGTAGATGCTGTCGGACGCTGCGGCCGCTTGCTCTTCTTCACGCCGCTTTCGCTCTAGGCGGCGACGCTTGACTATATAAGGAGTCTTGTATCTCGCCTTGCAGACGCGGTCACCCGTGAGATGATCCTTGCCACACAGTTGACACCGCGGCTCGCAGCGATGGTCAGACGGTGGGTTACTGCTTCCGCAGCCACGGCAAATCTTGTCGGCCGGGTTGGGACACACGTCGGAGCGATGGCCCAGCCTCCCGCACGCGTAGCACACGTCGATGTGCTTTCTGTAGAGGGAGTATCTCACAAGCATAGGTCCATAGTATACGTGTCTGGGAACATGGATACCGTCGAACAATACGATGATGTTGTCCGTGGTGCCCATTCGCTTGGCATGCAGCACGCCGGGGTTGCGCTGCGTCACTAGGTTGTTAACGATGTCCTCCGGGCTCTCGTCTTTGGAAATGTTCCTAATCAGGCCCTTGGAAGTGTTCTCCGGGGCGGCCTGATAGGTGTTCGCCTCGAACTCTCGGTTCCCGATGCAAAGCTTGCTGATGGCTCCGTATCGTTTGCCTCTGTCCGCGGACGGAGTGCTGAGCACCACGACGTTCTGTTTAACGTTGAGGCAGATGCTGTCCTCTCTAGCCGCTTCTCTACCGATACCTGCCGCGTTACGAGGGCAGCAGTAAATGCGATCTATCTTGTATTCAGCCCCGTTGAATCCGCCGCGGGGGCGCACAATGATCCTGTAGTCATCGGGTGGTAGCTCTGGCATTCGGCTCGCCTTAGCGAGGTGCTGCAAGTAACGAGCACACTTCTTTTTATTCTGCGCCGCTGTGGCAGTATCCGGGGCAATCCCTGTAGTCTCCGCGGCAGCCGCCTGTTGCTGCGTCTCCGTCTTCTGGTCTTGCGCTGACTCGGACGCGCCGTCGGCCTGTTTCGTTCTCTTTACGCTGCACCATCCTGCTCCCTCGCCGAAATCTTCCGGCCGAATGTCCTCTCCTTCTACCTCTACGACATCCATTTAGCCCTGGCAAAGGCCTTGTACGCTGCCGTCGGGGATCGGGAGCTCCGAGGAGGTCCGGCGACACGTTAGGCTTGCAGGCCCCACCGCCGCAGCGGCCGGCCTATGGCGTCGTGCGCAGAGACGCTGGACTTGGCGTTCTTGCTTTTGAGGTGGAATAAAAGGCGCCAATAAGTGGCTAAAAAGTGGTCCCACCTGGCAAAACTTGGTGTCAGGGAAGTCCTTGAAACCGCCGCCGATCGATGGTGAGAAGCGTTTTGCACGATAAAATCGACAATCCACCAAAAACATAGGAAAGTTGCGGAGCCGACGCGCAACACGTCCGCACTCCGTGGCCCCCTAGCGGTGGTCCCCAGCCAGACCATAAATTTTAAATCTCGACATTCATGACATATAATGATTTTCATGTTACGGCTAGTCACCTACTCTCGCTATACAGTCATGTTATGCCATACCAATTGGCGTATTGATACCATAATCAACACGGCCAGGAAAGCTAAAAGTCGTTGGTGGCTAGATAGATAGATAGATAGATAGATAGATAGATAGATAGATAGATAGATAGATAGATAGATAGATAGATAGATAGATAGATAGATAAGTTTGATTTTGCTGAAGTTCTCCAAGAAATATGTCGCCTTCAAAAATATCACTTCACAAGAAAAGGTGTTGTGGCCCCCCATAATGAACTCTCTGATGTATTTTTATCGCGATGGCATCCATTCCTATTTAATGAGTAATTATCCTCAAAACATTTATGTTTGCTTTGAAAGCATGTGTTTCTCTAAACAATTGCTTACATTTCTTGAAAATATTTTGAGCACATACTCAATCTGTGGATCGGTAAAGATGTAAAAAAATATTGGCTGAAACAACCCTGCTGTTTTTACGCAAAGTGTTTGAACTTGCGTGTTTTCTTTTCGTATATTTCTAAAAATATACAAAACAGCGGGGGCGTCTGCGTACTGCATGGGCGTCTGCGTAAGCAGGCGTTTGGTGTGTAGCGACACCAAGAACCCGAGCTAATGGGAGGGGGGGGTTCACACCAGAGGAGGTTTGGCTACCCTGGTGCAGTATCTGGCCACTTCCTCCCGCATGCATACGTCAAATTGCTCACAGCCCTCAGTCCCCAGCAGCTGCGAAGCTACTGACCACAGCGGTGGTCAGATGTGCAATGCACCAGAGGGTGCTAAGAATCTCTGGATGCGGACAGGCTGCCATTGGAACCTGAACTTGGCAACTTTTAACGCTAGAGCCTTATCCAGTGAAGCAAGTCTGGCTGTATAATTCGAGGAGCTAGAGGGTGTTGAATGAGATATAATAGGACTCAGTGAGGTTAGGAGGACAGGTGAGGCCTATGCGGTACTACAGAGTGGACACGTCTTTTGCTATCGGGGCTCGGCTGACAGAAGAGAACTGGGAGTGGGGTTCCTTATTCTCAGAAACATAGCTGGCAACATAGACGAATGCTGTAGCAATAATGAAAGGGTGGTTAGTATCATCATCAACATCAATATCATCATCATAATCAGCCTGACTACGTCCACTGCAGCACAAAAGCCTCTCCCATGTTCCACCAGTTAACCCGGTCCTGTGCTTGCTGCTGCCAATTTATACCCGCAAATTTCTTAATCTCATCTGCCCATCTAACCTTCTGTCTCCCCCTAACCCCCTTCCCTTTTCTGGGAATCCAGTTAGTTACCCTTAATGACCAGCGGTTATCCTGTCTACGCGCTACATGCCCGGCCCATGTCCATTTGCTCTTCTTTATTTCAACTATGATATCCTTAACCCCTGTTTGTCCCCTAATCCACTCTGCTCTCTTCTTGTCTCTTAAAGTTGCAACTACCATTTTTCTCTCCATTGCTCGCTGCGTCGTTTTCAATTTAAGCTGAACCCTCTTTGTAAGTCTCCAGGTTTCTGCTCCGTAGCTAATTACCGGGAAGATACAGCTGTTATATACCTTCCTCATGAGGGATAGCGGTAATCTACCTGTCATAATTTGAGAGTGCTTGCTGAATGTGCTCCACCCCAATCTTATTCTTCTAGTTACTTCAATCTCGTGCTTTGGCTCTGCTGTTATTACCTGTCCTAAGTAGACATAGTCTTTTACAAATCGGTTGGTATCGTAATTAAACTCAATAAAAGATACAAGATGAAGATGATACAGGCTTATGCACCTACACCCAGCCATGATGACGCTTAAGTTGAAAGCTTCTATGAAGACGTGGAATCGGCAAGGAGTAAGGGAAAAGCAAAGTATACTACACTGATAGGAGACTTTAATGCAAAGGTAGGGAAAAAGCAGGCTTGAGACCAGGCAGTAGGAGAATATGGCATCGGTACTAGAAATGCTGAGGAGAGCTACTAGTAAAATTTGCAGAACGCAATAATTTACGGATTTTGAATACCTTCTACCGAAAACAAGAAAAGCGTAAGTGGACATGGAGGAGCCCTAATGGCAAAAATAAGAATGAAATAGATTTTATAATGAGTGCACACCCAGGCATCGTGCAGGATGTGGAAGTGGTTGGCAAGGTACGATGCAGTGACCATAGAATGGTATGGTCTCGAATTCGCCTAGACTTGAAGAAGGAACGACGGAAACTGATTCACAAGAAGTCAATCAATGAGCTAGCACTAAGAGGGAAAGTATTGAAATTCTGAGGCTTGCTTCAGAACAAGTACTCGGCTCCTACTGAGGGAACCAACCTTAGCGTAGATACAGTGAATGATAATCTGACTAGCATCATTACGGAGTGTGCAGTGGAAGTTGGAGGCAGAGTGGTAAGACAAGACTTTGACAAGCTTTCTAAGGAAAATAAGAACCTCATTAAGAAGCGTCAAGGCATGAAAGTCTGAAGTACAACATACAAAATAGAACTGTCAGAGCTTTCGAAGTTGATTAATAATCATGAGGTTTACGATGTAAGAAAGTATCACATGGAGGAAATTTAACACGCTCTAAGAATCGAGGAAACGTCAAAGCAGGGAAGAGGAAACTTGGAACAGGGAAAAATGAGATGTATGCATAGTGAACAAAGAAGGCAAAATAAGTACCTAAATAAATAGGATAGTTAAAAGTGTGGAGGGGTTTTACAAAGATCTGTACAGTAGCCGGGACAGCCACGACCTTCATAATACAAGAACTAGCAGTAACCCAGATGACACCCTACCAGTAATAATAGAAGTCAGAAAAGCCTTAGAGAGCATGCAAAGAGGGAAAGATGCTGGTGAGGATCAGGTAACATCAGATCTGCAGAAAGATGGAGGACAGATTGTGTTTGAAAAACTAGCCACCATGTTTACGAGGTGTCTCCTGACGGGAAGAGTACCAGGGTCTTGGAAGAATGCTAACATCATCTTAATACATAAGAAAGGAGATGACAAGGACTTGAAGAATTACAGGCCGATCAGCTTGCTCTCCATAGTATACAAGCTATTTACAAAAGTAATTTCTAACAGAGTTAAGAAAACATTAGAATTCAATCAACGAAAGGAACAAGCAGAATTTTGAACAGGCTACTCCAAAATTTACCACATTCATACTATCAATTAGATAAAAGAAAAATTCTCAGAATATAACCAACCACTACACATCACCTTCATAGATTACGAGAAGGTGTATAATTCAGTAGATATATCAGCAATCATGCAGACACTGCGGAATCAGGGTGTCGATGAAGCATATATAAACATCCTGGAAGAAATCTGCAGGGGATCAACTGCTACCTTAGTGCTTCATAAAGAAAGCAACAGAATACCAACCAAGAAGGCTGCAAGGCAGAGGGATACAGACTCCCCAATGCTATTTACCGCGTGCTTACAGGAGAATTTCAGAGGCCTAGACGGCGAACAGTTAGGGAAAAGAGTTAATGAAGAGTACCTGAGTAACCTGGACTTCGCTGATGACATTGCGTTGCTGAGTAACTCAAAGGATGAATTGCAACTCATGATTACGGAGTTAGACAAGCAGAGCAGAAAGGTGGGTTTTAAAATGAATCTGCAGGAAACAAAAGTAATGTACAACAACCTCGAAAAAAAGCACCGCATTGAGATAGGTAATGGTCCCCTTCAAGTTGTAAAAGAATATGTCAACTTAGGGCAGGTAATAACCGTGGAGCCGAACCACGTGATTGAAGTAACTAGAATAATAAGAATGGGGTGGAGTAAATTTCGCATGCACTCTCAAATTATCACAGGTAGATTGCCACTACCTGCAAGAGGAACGTATGTAACAGCTGTGTCCTGCAGGTACTTAGCTACTTAGCAGAAGCCTTGAGACTTACAAAGAGGGTTCAGCTTTAATTGAGGGCGACGCAGCGAGCAATGGAAAGAAAAATGGTGTGTGTAACCTTAAGAGACAAGAAGAGAGGAGAGTGGATTAGGGAACAAACGGGGGTTAAGGATATAATAGTTGAAATCAAGAGGAGGAAATGAACATGGGTCGGGCATGTAGCGCGTAGACAGGACAATAGCTGGTCATTAAGGGTAACTAACTAGATTTCCAGAGAAGGCAAGAGTGTTCGGAGGAGACAGAAGGTTAGGTGGGCAGACGAGATTAAGAAGTTTGCGGGTATAAATTGGCGGAATCAATCACAGGATCGAGTTACCTGGCGGAACATGGGAGAGGCCTTTGTCCTACAGTGGACGTAGTAAGGCTGGTGATGATGAAGATGATGACGATGAAAAGTACATGGTTTTGCTTGTGATGCCACGTGAAGTAACTAGACCGTTGTAAGGCTCTAAACACAATTCTTCATTCTACCCAGTTTGAAGACACATTACGAATAAATTATGTACTTTATGTAATTATGTAATTATGGCTTTTTTTTGCCACGACAATATAAAAGTGGTCACGCGACTGCACAGTTTTTTAACAAACACATTTTCCTGAGATGACTTTCACACTGTTTCCATCAGGCTGAATTTTTTAAATTGAATTACTGGCAGTCGAAATTTAGGCTAGGACCTATCGCTTCAAATGGCCGAAATCGGTGGCTAGCACCGCTCAAGCTGTCCACCCTCTGTGCTGATGCTACGTACAAGTTTCAGCGATTAAGCCTCACACACTTGATGTCAAGTTGCGCACAGTCCGTGTCTTTCACCTTTCTTTTAACCTGTGTGCATCTCTGAAGCACAATATTACCTTTCAAAAATAAACAGGTCAATAATTGAGTGAACTGCAAATCGATGATTAATGCCATCATCTTGCCAGCCGACAGTACACTGTGCTTAAAATTAAGATATTGAAGTTTTCACTTGCTTGCTTCTTAATCCTACACTGCTTTTTCAGAGTCGGTACCATGAAGTTGGTCAAAATGTAAGTAATGAAATATTTCGTTCTTGCGCTTTGTTCTCCATGAATGCTGTATATACCGCTTGAAGAAAATATATTTTAAAATACGAAAACATAGAAGAGGCACCGGCTATTCAGGCAATGAATTGTCTTCAACCAAAAGCTTATTGCATTTCTACCTCAATTGTGCGAATGAAATGGGCCTTACTTCATTGCGCTGCCGATAACAAATATCATAACACATGCGAGTGTGACCTACCCGTTCTACACCATGTAAAAAACGAAAACAAAGCAGACGTTCTTGTGATTAAATGAAAGCAGTGTGTTGCTAAATTACTCTAAAATATATACACGCCAGTGTTTCACATCTGTGTCAGCACAGGTAGACAGTTAGCCAGATCGATTAACCAATTTTATTGTCAGTGAAATTGTGCACAACTCTACATGCACCAAAATTCTGAGTTTTTAGCTGGGACAATCACGCAGAGGTACTTAACAAGGCATTAACCACAATAAACAATCAGGCATAAACAAATTGATAACTCTTGGTTTCATTAAACATGAATATTTCACACTTATAAGGTGCATTCTCCGTGAAAATAGTTAAAGGAACTTGTTTTGAATATAAGCTGCTGAACATTTAAATTTACACTTGACCATGCTGTGTTTTTCCGTCTTCATTGACGAAACAGTGCAATCCAGTGCCTGACTTTACTTTATGCTATTTACTTTTGTCACCCATTGACAACCATAATAAAGGCGAAGTTTAGGTTTGTGTAAAACGAATTTTTTTGCTTACGTATGAAAGCAATACACTTGTCAGTTTTCGTCTGAAATTGAAGAATGTTTGAGGCATGTGTTGGTCCATATAATACGTGCGCCACTTAATGATAGTAAAATTGATGTATTTGCTTTCATTATAATTTGGCGTGTTATGTTTAACAAAAACTTGACATATCATTCTTAAAATTTTTATAAAGAAATATTTTTAGAAAAATGTTGATGTCGTGTCTTTGTACCTTATTGGAAAGGACCTAGAAAGACAACAGCCGTTTGTCTGGAAACTTTTCCTGGCATATGGATGCCATCTTACAGTAATGCCACGAAACGAAAGCTTTCTAGAACGCACAGCAGCTGGTAGGAGACAGCACCGTGTTGTTTTAGCAAAGAATAGGAAGCACATCTGTTTCATTTATCGGGCTCTTGTTGTGATATGAATACACCTTCTGTTTTTTTATAATAAGGGCCCTTACAACTATCACTGCCACCAGGGTCATGACAGTGAACATAGGGTGTTATAAAAAACAACAGCTACTACAGGTGGTATCTGTCTCCCAGGTTGGCTCGATTGCTTGTGCATTTGGAAACGAAGTAACATACAAAATAATGTATGCATTTTGAAAACAAAGTAGCACGCTACGTTACACTAATGTGTTGGGCCTAAATATGAATATTATTTGCTTTTTGATTGACATTGTTCGATAGTGTGATCGCAACTAGGAGTTAAAAATGATTGGTCGCTTCGCTCAGCAAGGGGTTATACTTTTGCTCTGGTGGCTGAATTGAGTGACCGACAAAAACAGATAGACAAACACAGAAATAACGACAGACCGAAATTTCAACATGAACGTATTTCAGGCAAAACTATCTTCTTTAATTTATGAAGGGTTGTTCCACGGCAGCATTACGGGACATTGTCTAAAACTGAAACGCAGCAAGTTATGACGCTTCAGAAGCCAATGGAGAGATGGTAGCATAGAGAAGGCGTAAAGTAGCCTCAAGGTTACTGCTGCTTAGAGACCAAAAACCTACGATGGCGACCAGTCACCGACCCTGAGTATAATGCATTTACTTGCGTTCGGGGCACTGCACCCCATCCCACTCCCATCTGTTTGTCGGTGGAAGCACAGGGCAACTGGTGCTCGACGCGAAGCTCGAGTTAGATCACTGTAGTAGCGTCTCCCTTTCCGACATATTCGGGAAAGCACCAATACTTGCCAGGGCAAATATTCCGAATGAACCACAGGGCTAGCAAATCACGCGCTGATAGCCGTCATCGGCCCAAGAATTCATTCCTATATACAGAAAGCACACTACTAAAGCGCCTATTTTCTCATACACGCTGCTGGCCAGTCACAGGAGCCCCTTACTCCTTCAGGGCTTAGAAAGTGTAGGTATATTGTGAAAATAGGCAAAAGAACTCGCTAAAAGCAGTGAATAAAGTCGTCCGACTGTTTGATTTTCTCTTCGTATGGCAGTGATAGTGAAGATGAAGAAAGCTTGGGTATTTGCATCACCGATGCTTCGCTCCTGATCGACTTTCGTCATCATAAGTTCTATCTGGCTTCGTCATTTTGTGTTGGAGTACTCAAAATTGCATAATGTTAGCAATATTCAAATCATGACATAATAATGTTAAAAGAAAATCGCTTATCTTGCAGTTGCTAGCACGAAGCAAGTACTCTAGAAGTGAAATTGCGCTTGCTTGGGGTTCTTGAAAAGTCACCAAATCAGGCACATCGCTTACGCGCCCTCTGTCGTACAACTCCTCTAGCGGAGACGGAAAGATGCGCGCTCCGCTCACACCGCGCTCTCAATCAAGGCCACTGGTAACGTCTATGTAGGTGTGTTTCTGTGCGTCCTCGGCGACTCCAAATTTTAACGTGACAGCGATAAAGAATTGGCCCTGTATCTGCATGTTACACTGAAAATGTCGTCGAAATACGATAAGCTTGCGTCTGGAGACAGTTAAAAAAACGTTTCTTAGATGTTCTGAGCGAGAAGATTAGTGAATGCTATTTTGGAGGCGCTGCGTTAGAGTGCCTCGAGCGTGCAGCGGAGGCGAGCGAGCGCATCAAGTCACGTCACGCGTGAGACATGAGCGCTATCTGGCAGTTGTGAAGTGAAGCGCGCGCGCCCTGCGCGCCCGTCTCGGAGGTGATAAGGTGGAGAACGCAAGGTGATGGGTAGGCGCCACCACCGTGTCATCTTAGCAAAGCGTTGGAAGCACTTGCATTTTCGTGCAAGCGTTGCATGGTCAGTGCAACGTTATAAACGCTGTGGTCCTCAGAATAACTTCTGTATGCCTTTTCTGGTCAGAGACACACATGCAGAAAAATTGACGTGTTGTTATGGTGCCTCAGATATGTAGAATAATTGATTTTAATTGACAATCGCGAAAGTAATAACCCTGAATCTTGAGCAATATTGTTGGGCGATGCGAATGGGGTCGGCCGTTTGGAGTATCGTTTAGCCACTTTAATGGCGTTTAGGGTACCATTAAGGGTGGACAAACAGACAAATGTACTGACAGACAGACGAAAGTTTTTGCGTCGAAGGTCCCCAAGAAAGAATATCGTCTTTAAAACTTGTTTCGCAATCACGTCGCCCTCTCGTGCTGCCGCGGCCTGGAAGTTTTTTCTCCTCAAATATTCTTGCTCAGTGGACGCTAGATACCTGTGAAGTTGTTTTAAATGCTCATTTTCTTAGTGGCGTTATTTATTACCGAAGACCATGATAACGCGCTGCAGTTCTCACACAGCAGTTACGAGATAGCAAATCGGATCTCTCGCCACCGTAGGTGTCTGCTGCCGCCGCCACCGGTGTCCGTACCCACATTGCACGAAATCAGAAAAGAAAACCTAATACCAATCACACAGTAAGGCCCGAACCCGGGTCTGATGTGCCAGTCATGTATTCTACCCGTGAGCCACGCCGGTGCTTGAGACCTGTTGGCAAACTCGCCTTGGCAGGCTTGATGTCTGTAAAGCGATTGCGTTAATACGACTCATGAATCGTTTTACACCAACGAAACAACAAGCAGCCACACAATGCGAACAGCGTAACAAGTGGGTGCTCCAATGCTCCAACCCAATAAAAAATCTTGGTCTTGTTGACCTATTAACCGTGGTGGATACCCACTTCAGGCATAATTCCTCATCATAGTCAGCCACTACACGAACACTCGGAACAAAATTTCTTGTACGTGTTAAGTAGATACCAAGCTTCTCAGAAGTATGACGAAAAATAGCTTGGCAAATGCCGGCCTACTACCGAAAAAATATTATTATAGCCGTACTGGGCATCAAACAAGTGTTCTTGCAGCAGTTACCAAATGAGTGCCTGGAATAGGTTCTGAAAGGCCGCACTTCTAGCTTTCGCAGAGACTGTGCTGCTCCTTCCACGGAGCCGTGACATTTTTTTAGAGTGGTGAATAAGTCTTCGCGAAAGAGCAAATGTAATAAAATTTGGTTTCTTGAATTGGACATTTTCTGAATCGCATATAATTGCTAGTATGCCCGCCATTATCACGCTAACGTTTCTTTCCACAGGCATCTAGTTTCGTTGCAACGATGGCCCTATCACTTCGGTGAAACACAGGTGTGGCATGATGAGGAAGACTTAAGAAAACTTAGGGTCAAACGTTTGCTCTACTAATGCCACAGGCGCTGTTTCCATGCAACCTTAATGTAGCTGCGTGCAAAAAGCACCGGCGGCGCCACACAACGTCTGCGTGTTTTCTAGTGGTGCAAATGTAGCTAAGGAAGTTGCTGCTGTCACTCAAAAACCTAGGTATAGCGGCATTAAACCAGGTCAATTGGACAATGAAACTCTAAATGGCGAACCTTGTTTTTGCGAAATCAGTCTTTGATCTATGAATTTACGGGACCATTTTCAGCATGTGATGGCCTCACGTAGAGACATTAAAAGCTAACGTAAGAAATTTTGAAGCATCCAAAATGAAAGCATTCTATGCAGGGGCGAAAGAAGCCAATGTAGGAATTGGGGGCCCTGAAGCTTCGTCATTAGGCGTTGTACGCGATAGCAATGTCCTGTTCCGAGAGCATACTTCAAAAACTATTCGAAAACCTTTTCGAACTTGCTCTGCAATCGCTACGTTGCCTTAAGGGAATTGGCCTTAAAGGAACGCCGGCCGGCACTGGGCGCTTGTACCACGTATTATCACTGCAACATTTCAGGTCGCTTTATGAATAATGTATTCAGCACACGTGTGTTTCCAAAGCATGAAATCTGCTTTCACTGCATCTCCAAGCAGAGTAAGCTCTTTTTGCCCCATTTACAAGGCGACGTGTGGCCATGTTGTAAACATTCCGCTAGCAGCGCAAGCGACGCGCGTTCGATCCCCACTCTGAGCCATGAATTTTTCATCATTTATTTTATATACACAGTCCTAAACTTTTTGGTCGCACATAGCATTATCATTTTTCGTTTGAAACCAACGACGCCGACTCCCGAATTTATGCGAAATGAGCTCTTTGTTGCTATATGGTTAATATTGAAATATAGTATTAAAAGGCTAAGCTTTCATTAGGCCACGCAAGTGCTGAAACAGGGTTACTAGGTGATTGTGGATGCTACAGAATAGTAAGGCAGCAACTTGTAGCGTGCAAGACATCACATTTGAAGCGGAAACTCATCGAGGACATGGCGGCACGCGCAGTTTTGCAGGGCAGCAGTTCCCCTATGCAATTGGCGATAAACAGATTTCTTGCATTCACGTTTGGGCAAGCAGCCATTTCACAAGATTTGTTGGTGCCGCAACCCAGGTGTGCACCTCGAGACATTTCCTTTGCCGTCACAACCATGGCAAGCTCAGACCATTCATGAAGGAAGCATGTTTCTCTCAGGGCCGGCGGCACGAAAGCACTCGCACTTCTAACGAACCCGCTGCAGAAACTGAACCTTGACGCCTTCGAGTTTAATGCCCGCTAGATCACCTCAAGGACAAAAAAGTAGCACTATTGAAGCTCGCAGACGTCGTCCTTGCGACCACAGAAGAAAGCCTCAACCAGAATGTGGGAACGGCACAGCACTTCAACGAGGAGATTCTCTGCAAGGCGTTGCGGGTAAACTTATGGCTTTAAAAATATGAGAGAACTGCCAGAACGCAGGCTTGAGCTACCGAACCCACGTCTAGCTACTTCTGATTTCTGAAATTCGTCAACACAGCAGGCCAGGTACGAGAGCACCATCAGGATTCAATTCAGCAACCAAAGATGCGAGATACAAGTTTCGATGATAGTGGCCGTGGATGTGAGCCTTTATGAAGCATGTCGACGCCACAATCCTCAAAAACAGTGAAATGCAAAGAATTAAAAATTGGCCCTGTATCTGCGTGTCATCTGCAAATGTAGTCGAAAGGGGATAGTCTTGCGTGTGGAGAGGGTGAACAAAATATTTATTTGATGTTCTGCACATGAAAATCGGTGAATGGTATTCCGGAGTCACTGCATTAGATTGCCTCGAGCGTGCAGCGGAGGCGAACGAGCGCATCAAGTCACGCCACACGTGAGACATGAGCGCCATCTGGCAGTGTTGTTTGAAAAACAAAGTGGGTGGCCGTGCGCGCCCATCTCGAAGGCGATAAGCTGTAGAACGCAAGGCGACGGGTAGGTGCCACCACCATCTCGTCTTCGCAAAGCGTTGGAACCACTCCCCGTGCCGTACAAGCATTACATAATAAGCGCAGCGTGATAAGCGCTACAGTCCTCAAAATTACTTATGTATGCGTTTTCTAGTAAAATATGCATATGCAAAATATATGCGTGTGGTTATGGTGCCCCAGACATGCGCGATAATTTGTTTTTAATTGACAATTGTACTAGCGTAAATGCTCAAACTTGAGCAACATTGGTGTCGCTGCGGTAGGGTCGGCCATTTCAAGTACCCGATTCTGGTAATAGTGGATAAACAGACAAATGTACAGACAGACAGACAGACAGACAGACAGACCAAAATTTTTGCATCGAAGGTCCCCAAGAAAAACTATCGCCTTTAAAAGTTCAAGTAGCTCCTCATTTACTTATTCGACAACGCGAAGTGGGCTATAGAAGGTATCCGCTTAGCCAAAGAAACTTCGACTTTGCGATCAAGACGCTCACTGAGCACTTCGGACACCGGAATCTGCTCGTGAATAAGCATGCCAATCATATTTTCGCTAAAAGCCAACTGAAAAGCTCATCAGAGATCAGGGAGCTCCGTGTGCTGCATGACAAATGTACTTTCACGTCATCACCTTAGAATGCTTTTCGATTTCACCAGACCAGTACATGGTCGTGATAATCCAAGTCTTGATGCATGTACAGGCAGATAAAGAAAACGAACAGCGCCCACATCGCCGAAACTTCGGAAGGCAGAACGCGGCAAGCCTCAGAGATCTTTACTTTCCTTCACATTCAAGTTGGAATCCGGGAGGATGTCTGGTTGCAGTCACGTCGTGTATTGCGAGATGAACTCGGAACCCACACGCCTAAAGGACTATATGGCGCGGAACCTATATCATCAAAGTGAGGGCTAATCAGGTCTACCTTGCATGTTAGACAAGCATACCCGCTATGCCAAATCAAGGATCATAAGATTCTCGATTTGGCATTGCTTACTGCAACGCTAACTTATCGACTGAAGAGGAACGGGCGTGGCTACAGTACACTTATTTCTCTTTTCACTGTGCAACACACAATCCCCTTGCCCAATTGCGTGAAAAATTCAACAACCTCAAATGTGCTGGCTGCGAGCGATGGCACCTGGCGATCGTCTGCAAGCTATCTAGGCCAGGTGAAGATCAGCAGCCAGACGGTGCATCCTCGACGCCTCATAATGACCCGCCTTTGATGATGTGAACCGCAATGACCGCCCACACAGTAGTCACAACGAACGAGCTCTTGTAACGTTGGAGACAGGCCGCACTCAGGCCATGTCCGGAAAGCGACTCCTAGTTCTGCGGATGCTGTTGGACAGTGGCAGTCATTACTGCTACATTTTTGCAGAATACATGTAGATTGTGCGAGTTTGTCTCTTCTTTCCTGTGTACCGTGTTGAAGCGCTGCTGTATGGCGCCATCATGACATTTGCGCAGAGTAAGACAAAAGTACGGAAGTTCTCGGCCATTGCTGACAAGCGCTGTTTTTGATTGATTGATATGTGGGGTGTAACGTCTCAAAACCACCCTACGATTATGAGAGACACCGTAGTGGAGGGCTCTGAAAATTTCTATCACCTGGGGTTCTTAAACCTGCCCTCAAATCTTAGCACACGGGCCTACAACATCCGCCTCCGTCGGAAATTCAGCCGCCGCAGCCGGGATTCGATTCCACGACCTGCGAGTCAGCAGACGAGTACCTTAGCCGTATATTTCAACCAAATATATTGCAACCAGATGCCATATGTTTCCTCTTCAGATCGGACGCTTATTGGCAAGGGCCCCTGGGCCAATCTATTGCATCAGCAGACGTGTGACGGCAATTGACACTACTTTCAGATCGATGGTGGGAGACCATATTAGGTCCGATATCTGCTTCCCATTTCACACACTTTGTCTCGAGTCATGGTTCTTTACCGGACATCGACACATTATTTTCAAATTCACATGTTGGTGCCGTCGAGATCAATAAAATGCGTTCAAAAATCCTGAAAGAGCACCACTTATCTGCATTGGAGCAAAGTATTCGTCCTGAAGTTGACGACGCCATCGCCGGCGGCAGGGCCTTGCAACCTTTTCAGACGCCACACAAACTTGTCTCCCCACTACAAGTAGTAGAAAGCTGCATGCAAACTTTGCATCAATCAAGAACTTTAGATTAAGAAGAGCTCTCAGAAGCGCGCCCGACAAGTTCCAGAGCTTAATTTTATTTAATTTCTTTCGGGAAGTTGAGACACCTCGCTACCACACCATACTTCTGCTTCCGGGCTCTCGAATGCACTTGCATTGTAACGCAAGGCGCGTCATCGTCAGTACCTTGCGATTGAAAAAATAATTGGTGGAGGCCAATTTATTTGCTTCTAGGTTGTTTCTAGGCATCAGCTAGCTGGCACAGCTTGTTTGTAAAATGCGTCGAGGTTGTAGCTACGCTTTACCTAATGGATGCTAGGTTTGCCTTACGTTAATTCTGAGTGCAGAGATCTTTGAATTAAAGCCCACGCAGTCACAGGTGCGACATGGTGGTCGGAACTCGAGACAGAAACTCGCACTCAAATTGAGCGATCGCTCCTCCCATCGACCCAGTGAGACTTCGTCACAGGGTCGCTTCAAACTATTGTTGCAGCCACCGTTACCGTTCTCTAGTATTATCTTGGATGCACCCAAAATCTTGTGCTTGCTGCCATTACATTGCTTTTATTTTTGTTGGTAGTGCTGTGCCTTTGGTGTTAAGTGGTTCAGTGGTGACTAGCAAGATATATATATAGTTTATTGCACACTTGGATCATCATGATAATTAGAATCTTCTCGTAGGCAAACAAAATACTGACATTTCAACCACGCTGCAAAGAAAGGTCTATGAGCCTGCAAATAGACCCATTGAAGCTATTGTGTCAACTGCAAGCTCAGTTGTGAAGTGTCTACTACGACAGAATTTCTCCTTTTGCGACGAGCTAGTATGGTACGCAATACATGGCTGGAAAACATCAAGCACACCTGCGCAGGTGCAGACTTTCTGGAGCCAATGAATGACAATGGCAACTACTTCTATGTTTTCCCTTTCTAATTGGTGCCCTTTAAACCAATCCCTTTTAGTGCAATGTACATCCATGGAACTTTTCCGCAATACAAAATATTTGCATGCCTAAATTGTTTTTGGGCGACAACCGGTGAATATGCTCAATGGTGACTGTCCAGGCAGAGCACGTTCTTCTAGCATGAGCGGAATTTGTGTAGCAGGAAGCCGAAGAGGACAACAAACAAGGATATACCGAGGAGCGCAACCTATTACACAGTCGAAATGGTACGCTAAAAACACCTGGGCACGAAAAGCGAAGCTTCCGGCGACACAATAGCTTGATAAACGGAGTGCGTCATGTAGGGTTTTAAGCAAACGACATTTAATATATAGCGCCTAGGATCGCAGACCTCTGAAGGTGGTTTTACGGGTTCGATCAGGTATCTAGATGACCATATATTTGCCATTGACAACATGGTTGCCTGCGGTGCTATCGCGCAGTAGCTTTTAAGAGAAGCCAGTTTCATGGTAGGGAGCGAGAGCCATGCGAGTAATCCAGGAATGAACGTGGGGAGGAACGAGTGAACTCCTATGATCCTCAGCTCACTTGTTCTTGCATTGTAAGACTTGTCAAGTTCGCGATGCTCTCCAGCGACGAAAACCAGTGGAGTAGTAGTTAGTGTTTGCTTATGAAAGCTTAATGACAAACCAATCGGTGTTATCGGTGGTGACGCACACTGAGATTATGTCGCTGAGCGTATGGTAAAATGGTTGTCCTGACAATCTATCTGCAAATGCTTTGCAGTGGTATTGCCGTGAACAGCGTTGCACTCTTAGGGATTGTCTTAGATGAATTTGAACACAAAGACATGGCCTCAATCACTGAGCAGCTCCTGTTTTTAACAGCGACGCATTGTCAATCAGTCGATCATAAAAGAGGCAACATCACGCTCTGTACCCACCGGTTGGGTGGCGCTCAAGCATATTGCGCCTAATGGTCCACAACGACGAGTACCCAAGTATTAGAAGCGGCTTGTCGGCACATAATGGTTGGCATGAAGTTCTATGGGTGTGCACCAACTTGTATATATGTGGCGCGTCGGTCACCGATGTATTGGAGTTTTTTGAGCACGAAATTTTGGCAGGAGCAAGCGAATCTCTGTACTTAGTGGTACAATCCTCGCCAGAATGTTGAATGCGGTCTTACGCTTTCGAAACTCTGTGTGAGCACACGGCTAATAAGACCTCTCCTTAAATACAATTATTAAAAGAGTACAGTGACTCCCATAAATCAGAATGCAGGTTGCAGGGTATTACAGTAGCCACTACTTGTCTTTGAGGATGTAATTGCGTAAGTGACGTTGGTACTCGCATTTGGTGAAGTCTTGGGCTTAATGATGCAAGCCGCAAAGGCCAGGTGTTGCCGACGGAGCACTGAATAAGTCTCTTGCGAGGCCATCAATTTATGCCTGCGCCGTTCGGTAGCGATGGTGTGAACGTATGTGGAAGACACAGCTGGGTGAGATGCAGAGCAGTAGACACTGTTAGCAGTTAAGGAGAAGCGCGAGAAGGCGATGTTTTCAGCATGCTGGCGTCCGTTGCGCTACCGATCGCAACTATTGTAGTCTGCAAATGAACTGCTCAATGTGCAATACAGCCTCAAGTGTACTTCAATGACGACAAACATCTTAATACATCATGGTCAGTAACATCATATGGAGACCATTCAATTGAGGTAAGAACTTAGTAAGGGCCCGATGATCGCAAGCCGTTCTTTAAGGGGCAACCGTTCTTACGCTGTGGCTCAGTCCTTCTTCCGTTGTCATAGCCACCCCTCCTCACTATGTTCACTAGATGGCCCTGCATTGTTACACCAAGTAAAGTGGTCATTAGTTGGTATGGAGGCACACAGACCCACAGACGAACCAACCAACGGACGGACGAACGGACGGATGGATTAACGAACAGACAGACAGCCAGCCAGCCAGCCAGCCAGCCAGCCAGCCAGCCAGCCAGCCAGCCAGACAGACAGACAGACAGACAGACAGACAGACAGACAGACAGACAGACAGACCAATGGAGGGACGTGTTGGAGACGCGTACACGAAAGGTGACGGAGAAATATGCACAGAAACACGCAAAGCTTCGCCCCACTCTTCATCATTCACTGCAAAGTTATGCGGTGATTTCTTAAGGGACAGTGTAACTGCTGTTTGGCCTAATAAGCGGTCGACTTGCATATGCCACAACGTATTCAGGAGAAACTAAAATGCACTGCTCAAGGACATTGCTGAGGCCAGCTCCGCTGGCATTTGGGAGTACCTTTGTGGGGGCCGTTGTGTCCCAGTGGGGTAGTATTACAGGAGACGTAATGCGAACTCATCATTTCACTCGCAAAGTCTTGGTAACATTAAAATTATGGTCCATCTCTCATATGGCAACCCTGAGGAACTGCGACGCAGCAGTGGTGCTCATGGCGTTGACCCGGTTGAAATAGGTTTTGACGCGGAGGCTAGAAGAACGGTTTGAAGCTCGGTGTAGTGGATAATGGTGGTGATTCGGGCTTGTTGGTATGGTAGCATGACAATATATTGTATGGCAGACAAAAAACATGGACAAGAGAAGGGTTGTCTTGAATGGGCCACCTCTTCTCTGTGTCATTTATCTGTGCTACCATATATTATTGGTGTAGTGTATACTCGAGGAAACGTTTGTTTGAAACGCAGACACGAGAGGTGGGTTAAGCTTTGATGTGTGTTTTATCACAGGTTTCATCGGAGATAAACGTGCGGAAAGAGTGTTTTCACGTGAAGTGCAGTCGAGCCGGTGAAAAGGGTAAAGCGAGTGAGTTGGTGCGTTGCGAGCCGCCGGCAGGGCCGGCAGCAGCAAGCGCTGCGGGTAAGGGAGAGACTTACGGCATCGAGCACCGGCAAGCAAAGCGTGCGAGGAGAACGTGACAATAAGGCGCAGCAGCAGCGTGACCTACTACTAAGCACCGCTCCAACACCTGCGGTGAGGGGAACGCGTTCATGCATGTCCGTATGGACGCACGTATGTATGGCGTTAAGCACGTGAGTCAAAGAGTCGCTTCGCATCTAATAGCAGCACTGCTCTGATCGACTTGCACGATTGCATCGTGGTCATGTTGAGAAAAATTCAGGAGATTCCACGTATTTGAGAACCGACGTTATGTGAAGCATGTGGAGGAAAGGTGACTTCGTCGCAATTTTTTTATTGATGGACACGTCATGAATTGACGCTCAATATGTGTACAAATGCTGCACGTACAGACATATGTTGAAGAGTTGCAGGTGTTTATATAGCTAGTTGTCTGTATTTACGCAACTATGCCAACTGGAACACGCGTATATTAGCAGCACCAGAAGCTGACATGAAGCCCTGATGCTCGTGAGGATGCTGGCCCTAGACACTGTTACATAAATGAGCTTCAGCGCATAGCAACTAACCAGAATTGACGTTAACCTGACGTGACGGCTGCATCAAAGGAGTACATATGTAATGTTCATAAATTGGGTAGGCAACACTGCAACCGCTATTGACGTCTCACGAATGCAGTAGAATAAAAAAACTTTATTTCAGTCCTGCAGGACGCGCTTAGCGCGTAGCGGGCGTCTCCCACGTAGGGACCGACAGGGAGTACCTGGCGGCCGCTTCGTGGGCCTGCTGGACGGCCCATTGCTGGGCGGCGAGAAGTGAGCTTCTGAGGGACCTCTCCCAGTTGCTTGAGGTAGAGTTGGGAGGAGTTGTTCTACACTCTGAGAGCATGTGTGCGAGTGTCGCTGTGTGTCCACATGATGTGCATGTGTCGCTGGGGTATGCATCGGGATAATAAACGTGAAGCGTGGCAAGGTTTGGGTACGTGTGTGTCTGTAATAGGCGTAGGGTTAATGCCTGCGGTCGGTTAAGTTTCGGATGTGGGGGTGGAAAAATGCGGCGTTCCAGGTAAAAGTGCTTTGTAATTTCATTGTACGTAATTGCTGCATCCAGATTGGTATCTAACCCAGCAAGATGAGGTTGCCCTGTGGCAGTGCGGTCGGTAAGTGCACGCGCTGCATCATGGGCGATCTCGTTAAGGTTGGATAGGGCACCCGGCACCTGGCCGAGATGGGCGGGGAACCAGATGACAGTGTGGTGCTTCAGGGCACTCGGGTCCGCATTGCGCAGGATACGTAACGCCTGGTCAGAGATGACTCCGCGTTCGAAGGCTTTGATGACCGGCCTGGAGTCGCTGTAGATGAATTCCCGTTTGCTGTCGAGCATAGCTATAGCTATAGCTACTTGCTCCGCTACTTCGGGGTTTCGAGTGAGGATTTTGGCTGAGTTAAGAGTCCAACCAAGCCTTCGCCGTGGTCGTGGTATCATCCGCGCAGCAGACGTCTCACGAAGATTAGCATCTATTTGAAAAATAGTTACGACACCTGGCGTAGCTCTGTGGTAAAATGCCTCATTGCCACGCCGAATACTTGGGTTTGATTGCAGCGGACTCTGACATTTATTCGTTGCATTCGTCGGCTCAACGTAACCGATGTCAGGTATTTCGAAACGCTCGCGTGTTAAAATTGTTCATGTGTGTTCTCGCCGTTCCTGGGTAAACACTAAGTGTCAATCACCAGTAGAACATACGCGCATACCAGCGGCACATACCCGCCTGTGGGTATCTGCCACTCTCTGGTGGGAAGTGTTTGACGACGCAGGCGACGGGATTGTGACATTATTAATGCCTTGATCAGTGCGTCAAATTCGTCAAACCACCTTACACTCCCACGGTAATTTTGGTTCATGGCAAGTTAAGGGGGCGACACCGAGAGCGCCTGCACGTAAGCGGATAGATAGGTAGATAGATAGATAGATAGATAGATAGATAGATAGATAGACAGACAGACAGACAGACAGACAGACAGACAGACAGACAGACAGACAGACAGACAGACAGACAGACAGACTGACGGACGGACGGACGGACGGACGGACAGACAGACAGACAGACAGACAGACAGACAGACAGACAGATAGATAGATAGATAGATAGATAGATAGATAGATAGATAGATAGATAGATAGATAGATAGATAGATAGATAGATAGATAGATACGTTCAATGTCGCCAAAGTTCAAAGAAATGCATCGCATTTAAAAAAATTCGCAGCATATCCAAGGAGTGAATGATGGAGAGTGGGCCGAAGCATTCGTCCGTCCATTCGTTCTTGTTTCCGTCCGTCCATGCGTCCATCTGTGTTACCGTCCATGCGTCCATCCACCCGTCCGAGCGTGCGTCTGTTGGTGCGTCCGTTCCTGCGTTCATCCATGCATCCGCCCCTGTGTCCGTTCATGCGTCCATCCATGCATCTGTCTGTGTGTCCATTCGTTCATCTATTCAACATTTGTAGTACCACCAGCTCGCATCTTTTCATCATGTATTCCCCATACAGAATCACCGTCTTCCAGTGGACATTCCAAGGACTAAACGAGAGGTGACACATGCACACTTTCTTACGGCTTGCGCTTCGGGTCTACTTCCCACCTTTAACCACCTCGAGTTCATGGTATATACTAGTTCACTGTATTCATGGCACTGCGGCCCAACGCTCGCTAAACCTTTCTAAAACCAAGGAGGTTGCGCCCAGCGAGTATAACGTAGCAACCTTTTCCTGTCAGATATTGCTCAATGTACATGACAATGGCTGCTAATGGGAAATGAGAGACAGGAGAATTCGGCTTTTACTTTCTCAAGGCTTGCGCTTCGTATATAGTTCCCACCTTTAACCACCTCGAGTTTATGGTATATACCAGTTCATCGTATTTTTGGCACTGCGGCTCAACGCTCGCTAAACCTTTCAAAAACAAAGGAGGTTAGACCCTGTGGGTATAACGTATAGCAACCCTTTCTTGTCAAATAGTGCTCAATGTACATGCCAATGGTTGCTAATGGGGATCGCAGCGTGCGCGTTAACTTAAAGCTGAATGCTCCCGTCTCTCATTCCCTATTAGCAGCTATTGGCATGTATTTACATTGAGCGCTCTTTTTTATTGTTCAACAACGCACAGAAGAAATCTCTCACCGGCACCACCTTGAAAATCAAAATGTTGTACTTGTTACACACTACAACGGCTACGAGGGACGAACGGGTGCTGCTATAAGGAGCTACACCCCTAATGGTGGCCTCTGAGATTAGTTCTGGCCGAGCGTCATACAACACCCTCAACCCGAGGCCGCGTGTTGACCATTATGATCAGCCTGTAAATTGTAGCGTGCTGCTAGGTTGGTGCGCACCTTTTTCATCGTCTTCATTGTCCGCTAGCACCCGACTACGTAAGGCCGGCTAATTAGCTATTTGGCTGGACGGCATACCTTGCTAATTAGGCGCGGACATGCTATGATTAGACAAGTTGCATCAAGTCATGGTAAGGTCGATGCAGTGGCGTAGCCTGGAGCGTGCCAGGCTCATACGCTCCCCCCCCCCCCCCCCTGAAGATGTTTTACTCTGAGGCACAGAGAGCGAAAAATAACTACTTCAAGAGGGTGCTCCTCCCGAAATTAAGAAGGTGCCCCACCTCCCCTCGAAATGAATTTCTCGCTACGTACCTGGGCCAAGGTCATTACGCCAGATGTTGAGAAGACCATGCTATCGAAGCTAGGTAAATCTAGCACCGGGCAAACTCAAGCATGCAAGTTGATGAGCTAACTAAACAATCCTAATTAACGTGACTTTATTATGAGCACGCTAAGTAAAACTATGCTTATTACCTCATACTTATATGATGATAATCAGTATCGTCTTAATCGGGTTTACTTTTACTAGCTCCCTCTTGATCATGACCTTTGTAAATTCACCCGAGATAATTCCCTTTTAATTGAAATCTTATATGAAAGCAAAACAGCTCAGTGTACTGGTGATTAAGCCTTAGTCAATTAGTACAATCAAAATTAAGACATAGCTGATGCGGTCTTCACTTTAAAGCCGACCAAGAGCATCAGAAGACGACCAATTTAGCAAGCTTCAAGAAGCTAGAAAATAAGAAGCTGCTCTAAGGCTCCTGTCTTACACGAATATAGTACAAGCTCACCAAATTATTTCATACGCAAAGAAGCTGCCGCAATGTGTTCACCGCATCAAATGCTTGACAGTCCCACCGGCACCGTGACAGCCACGAGTTCAATTGTGGCCTTATCCGAATCAACGAGTTTGAATCCGAGTTCACGGGTCAATCAAATTGATTGACAGACGCCAGTGGCGAAGACTGGGTACACCCACCACATTTTCTTTTGCCGAGGAGCAGTAGTCACGTCAAGCGGCGCGATCAATCTCTCAGCTTTGTTGCGCAGACTATGCACCCACGCACGCTTAAGTAAAAGTCATATGATGGCGACGTGTTCAATCACAGTCACAATGTCGCCATGATGCGAGTGCCCCTGGGGACCACATGTCCCTATATTTATCCGCAATATTTCATAGAAGCGAAGCGAGCAGCAAGTGAGTGCTGTGAGTGCACCTTTGCTGCCTTCGAGAGTGGAAATTTTTATGCTGAAGGTCGAAGAAAAGAGCCTGTCTGAAAGAGATCAAACGCCCACAAACAGGCCTGTGGGAGGCGCGTGTTGAGTTGGCAAAAATATAGTGCAACAAACACGCTGACGTCACGGCACTGTTAAAATGTTGAGTGAGTGGCGGCGCTGACGTGCCTGCATGTGGTGTTTCTTTTATAGCCACCGCGAATGTGCCAGATATGTTTCCGACGCCATGCGCATACTTGTAGCCATTTTTATGCTGTTATGGCCGCCGCAGAGCGAGCTTGGAGGGAACTCGTCTGCCCGAGGAGCTCAGATCATCCATCATAGCACACCAGGGTATAATATGGGCGAGCGCTGACGCGTAAATTCAGGCTCAAGATTCAAACCATCCATAAATAATGCGATAAATCGTGCAATATGCTCGTAACGCACAGTATATATTTTATGAATATTCTGAGTTCAGTTAGGTCGGCAATCGGACGTTCGCGTTTTGGCCTTCTATAGATGGAGTCTAATGCCATATTAAAAAGTATGTCACGAGTTAAGAAATTTAAGCAAATACTGTTAAACAATGAATTGCCTTCCACCTTCAGATGCGCGCAGTCCGACAAATTGAAAAACTAGTTATGGTTCTCAGCTCGAGATTCAATTATCGCGGGTTTACCCCAGCCACAATGGTCACATCTCAGTGAAGCTAAAACAGTAAAGCATCATGTACTGTTCGACGTTCGTTCACATCAAAGAACCAGATGGTAGAAATTTTCTTAGGCCTTCGCTATGGCGTCCTTCAATATAATAGAGTGGCTTTGAAAGTAAAACCTGATATATAATAATTATAACGGTCACACTCTAGCCTTAATGATCTTGAACACTGAGGTTGTTTTGTTGATGAAGCGATTAGCGTTTGATCTAAAGCTTACTCAGTTTTTTGCGCAATAGGCTGACAAATATTCTAGCATAATTGTTCGTGCATGGTCACAATATGCGTTTAATTTACTTAAAATGTATTTGCGTTTTTTTTTGTACAATACGAATTTTCAGATCAAGGGATGTCGAAGTTACGGTGGGGAACTGGAACACGAAAGGTAAAACAAAGGTTTACGTCACGCCTGCTAAGCGAGGTACGTATGGATATTGTGCATATATCGGGTACCGAATACGTTAATTGAGTCAACGAAGTGAAAAAAAAAACAGCGCGTAACACAGGACACAGGACAGAGAAGAGACGGACGAGGACACAGGACAGAGAAGAGACAGCGCCTCGTCCGTCTCTTCTCTGTCCTGTGTCCTGTGTTACGCGCTGTTTTTTTTTTCACTTCGTTGACCATGTACCAACCGGCCCAAATAAGCACTTTAGTACAGTTAATTGAGTATTTCTCAAGAAATGCGTGAAGAGCACATTTGCTTCTCCCAGGTAATATCAAAGCAATACGTGTCCCTCAAATATGCTCTGAGCAGCCATTAATTTTTCACATGTGCGTGTTTACAGCCTTATAGTTCAAAACGTTAATGTGAATATGTGGCGTGCGACATCCCACGCATCTCTATACTTCCACTGCCTCTATACTAACAATATCAATGGTTATTAGGGGCGCATACACAGCAGCACAAAAAACACCCGTGGTGCAAAAGCTTCCATGTTGCATGGAACGGCACGTAGTTTTGAGCATGTTTGAGTCTAAAAAAAAGTGCCTAGCTTGTACGATTAGGAGACGCAGGTGGAGACCGTGCAATGTTTCTTGTATATTGACGTACTTTTTCAAATCAAATCACATCAAAATTTACTTTCTCTTATGTAATACAGAAAGAAAGAACTGCGAAAAAAAGGTGTGTTTAAAACAGTGGTACTAGTTCAAAGCCCGTTCATCTTGAATACTACTTCATTTGAGACGTTACCACAAAAGAAAAAGGCCACAGCTTCAGTGCTTGAAGTTCACCTCAAATGATTTCGCGAGAGCCATATGTGTGCGTGTGGTGATGCGCGTTTGGATACAGAAAGAGAAAAAAAACTTTACTATATCTATATACAAGGAGTATGTAGATGGTGGCCCGGTGCAAGTCGCCCATCACAAACACTAATTGGGCTCCTCATCACAGAAGTCCATTGGCATCCAAAGTGACTCGGGCTTGGTTGACCAGGACCTTCTGGCTCGCCAGGTCAGAGAGCCGAGCAGGACTGCCTTCCAGTTCTCCCGGGTCGGGTTCGGTTTTGGGGTGAGGCGAGGGGTTAACTGGCATGCCTTCACCATGTGGAAGATGTCAGAAGACTTCTCCGCACAGTGCGGGCGTTTTTCTGCACAGGCAGGATCAACATCGCATATGCGTCTTCAAAACATGCGCTGAAAAAAATGAAGGACAAACAGCAAAGACTTGGCGTGGCTGCGTAAGCAACCACGACATTCAAGACATTAAGTGTTAGAGCGTAAGAACAGGTTACGCAACGTCCACGAGAAAAAAACGAACACTTTCAAAGGTCAAAACACGCATATTTTACAGGCCGATCACTGGGTTGTGCACGTCAATCCCTAGTTAATCACACTGTAATATTTAACATGAAAGTGCTTTATGCTGAGGTCTACCATGACTCCACTCATTTATTACAGTCACGGATGTGTTGTTTTAAAATATATACGAAAAAATTGCAATGGAAAAAAATTGGACCCGTATCTGCATGCTTCAATGCAAATGTCTTCGAAATACGATAGTCTTGCGGGCGGAGAGAGTGAACAAAACGTTTATTTGATGCCCTGTACCAAAAAATTGGTGAATTGTATTCTGGAAGCGCTGCGTTAAGCCGTCTCGATCCGTGCAGCAAAGGCTAGCGAGCGCATCGAGGCACGTCATACACGAGCGCCATCTGGAAGTTATCCTCGAAAACGAAGGATGGCGTACGCGTCCGCAGAGAAAGATGCGTGCCTAACTCGGAGGCGATGAGTAGAACGCAAAGCGACAAGTAGGTGCCACCACCATGTCATCTTAGCAAAGCGTTGGAAACACTTGCCTTTTTAAACACGGCGTTACATTGTAAGTGCAGCGGATAAACGCTACTGTCCTTAGAATTAGTTGTGTGTGTTTTGTCTAGTATAAAGTCACACATACGAATTATCAATGTGTTGTTATGGTGCCTCAGGTATCCGCAATAAATGATTTTTAATTGACAATTGCACAAATGTCAACGCTGAAACTTCAATAATATTAGTGGGCGCTGCGGATGGGGTTGGACATTTGAGGTCTCGTTTGGTCACTTCGGTAACATGAAGCAGATAGTTACAGTGGACAAACAGACAAATGTACAGACAGACAGACCAAACTTTTTGCGGCGAAGGTCCCCAAGAAAGACGATCGTCTTCAAAAATATACTATGTTTTCTTAAAATGAAGGATGTGTAGATGCGAAGCAGTGGGCTGTAACGCTTACTCTCCTCTGCAGATCGCGGGATCAAATCCCGGCGGCGGCGGCTGCACTTCCCATGGAGGCGGAAATATTGTAGGCCAGTGTGCTCAGATTTGGGTGCACGGTAAAGACCCCAGGGGGTCGAAATTTCCGGAGCCCTTCACTACGGCGTCTCTCATAATAATATGGTGGTTTTGGGTCGTTAAACACCACATATTAATCAATAAACGCTTACTCTGGCGGCGACGTTGACACTGGCGCTCATCGCGTCGTTGCAAAGAAGAGAAACCTGAGGAGGCCCAAAGCACGCAGTGATGAACGGGTATTTGTGAAACATGCCAGTCGCTGCTGATGCGTAATGAGAAACAAAATACTCTGATCGTACGTAGACACTCGGTGTTCACATTATTTTTTACGCAAACTGCCAACTTGTCATGTCTAAGAGCGCACACGACAAATCTCCTACCAGAAAAACCACAGAAGTGAAGATTCAGAGCCTTTTATAAAGGTTGGTCAGTGAACGGCCGTGCCGCGCGAGCGGTGAAGCTCCTTAAGCCGTGGGTTGTGCGTCCGCGATGTATGTAGTAATAATAGTAGTACTAGTAGTTGTCGTCGTCGTAGTAGTAGGTAGCCACATCCACAGCCGGACTCGACCAGTGGCACCCGCGTATTCTTTTGAATTGATGAGGAAACCCATGATCGTTAATCATAAATAAAAACATAGTTATTTCTGATGAAATAACCTACGGAAACGAGTATCGGTGACCTAATATCGAATAAAATTGGCCCTGAAATTGACGTTTACTAAAAAACTACTAACAGAAGGACGCACTACCTAACCAGGAAAGGTTGCTGCGTTAAACTCGCTGGCTTTAACCTCCTTGGTTTTAGCAAGGCTTAGCGAGGGTTGGGCCGCAGTGCCATGAACTGGCGGTGGTGAAAGATGGGAACTAGACACGAAGCGCACGCCGTATGAGAGTGCGTGCGTGCCACTCATCTAGTCCGGCCGTGCCACCTCTCGTTCAATCCTTGGAATGTCCGCTGTATGGTAGTACTTCTATATGATGAAAAGATGTGATATGGCGGTACTTGGCGAGTTCACTATATCAACGGATGGACGGACAGACGCACGGATGAACAGACAGACAGATGCACAGACGGACGCATGATTGGACGGACGGATTCATGGACGGACGCACAGAGGAACCGACAGAAGCACACACGGACGTATGGATGGACGAAAGCAAAGACGAACCATCGGCTGCACAGAGGGACCCACAGAAGGACGAAAGCAAGATCGAATGAATGGACAGAAGCGCGGAAGCACTGACGGATACTTCGCCCCACTCATCATCATGCACTCCGTGGATATGCTAGGATTTCTTTTTCAATCAAGAAACACGCAAGCAGATGCTGCCTGCGTTGGTGTTGTGAGGTGAGAGGGTTCGCGGGGCTTGAGCACAGAAGAGGGGAGAGGGAAGGGACGCCCGTGTGCAATGGTGTTGTAAACGCCGCAGGGAGGAATGCCTAGAGGAGAAAGAGGGGGATCGAGCAAAGACAACAAGACGCAGCCTTCCTCGGCGTTGTGATGCAAGAGGGGTGGGTAAACAAAAGGGGCGGGGATATGCATGCGTAATTGTGATGTAAACGCCACTGAGAGAAATAAGTAGAGGAGAGAGAGGGGGAGATAGTGTGGGCTGGCAGGTGCTGCTTGTTTTGGCATAGCGTGGTAAGAGAGAGGAGCGTAGGAGAAATGAGCGAGGCAGAGTCGAGCATGCACTGTAAGCATGGTCACGCTGAATACCAGATTAGGCTTGACCACTATATCGTTGCATCTAGAAAGCAGGGAGAAAAGCCACTTAAAAAAATGGCAGATCCCACGTGCAGTGGGAATTGATCATATGCGAAGCACGAAAAAGAAATCTTAATATGTCGCTTTAAATATTGCACAACGTTACAAGGTGGAGATAAATGATGCCTTACAATACTTCCGTGTCATGATTACCATGTTTGGATGTCTCGTTTACCCTCGTCATCTTTTCACGTCTCGAGATACCTAATTTAGTATATGTAGAGCTAGCGAAATCATCGCGAGCACGCTATGGGCGTGGCATGTTGTCATGTTCTTACATGGCACGCGTGTTAGGATTATCATGCTTGCACCAGTCATATACTTTCGTCATCCACTCACGTACTGTAACACCGAATTTGTATACCTGACGCTAGCGAAACGGCCGCGAACGCATCATGAGCACGGCATGTAGTCACGTTGTTCCATGACACGCATCTCATTATAATCATGTTTTCACCAGTATCATACCTTCGTCAATCGTTCCCGTCCGGTAGTACCGAATTTGGTATAAGCGCCTATCGCAAAAACCAGTGGCACTGGCCCAGTGCCATACCTGATTACTGGACCAGTGTGGCTCTGACAGTGCCACGCTGCACGAGGCGCGCTGGTGCTCCATACTGGGACACCCATTATCGGCCGAAATCTGGCTTTTAAATTGTTTATGAAAATTTTGGTGATGCGCACATCGTAATTAGGACTGAAGCACGCGCGCAGTGAAAAAAAAATAAAAAAGTGAGTGAGCCGGAGTCAAACCTACTACCTGAACACATTACACGCTTTGAGCTTGACACACTACCCACTACTCCACACCTGCAATTGTTTTTTCTTAAACACCTGTTTAAGACGCAGTGAGTCTATTTTTCTTCATGTTAAAAGAAATTCAGGTATCCAATATTTTGATTTTGTCGTTTACACACGCGGTGCTCCGTCTCTTCGTGCTCGCGCTAAACAGGTGATTGTTAGCTTAGTTTTTGCGGGTTGCCTTGGATCACATTCATCTGGCACGTTTTGCCGCAAAGCTTGTTAGCGTAGCTGCAGATGTGTCAATCGTAGTGACTCGCTATGCAGCTAGTAATACCTATGTAGAAAACAGCGCACATCTGTACTGCTCACTGAACACTGTAGGTTTTGTTCCTAGATAGTTTGGAAGTATTTTCTGTCCTCCTCATTTACGTCACGCGTACGACAGTCGCAGTCGCAGCACTACACTCTAACCGAACCGCCATTAGGCTTAGGGCCATACTTCTTTTGCCACGGTTGCTGTGAAGATCGTAGATATTCAGTTAGAAAGAGTCTAACAATCATTAAAGTGTAGTTTAGATCAAAGCTGACCTATGGGTGGTCATATTTTCATCTTCGACTACACAAACAAGGAGCTAAAAACACCGATATTGGGCATTGCATCGGATAACTGCTGCCGGGGACGAGCGGCTTCCTACGGTACGAGCCGCAGAGACTCACTGCTAGAGTAGGTTGGTCTTAATTATGAGGCTGATACTACTGTCATACAGTGTTTCCAATGATCAGTTCTATTGATGCCGTTTAGAAATACATTGACGAAATTCGATCAAACTTCAAGAAAATGCATCCGTGCCAGAAAAGGGCATTCATGGGTGGCATTTTCTCCCGAAATTCTCGCATCCCCCCACTTTTTGGTGCCGTTTAGGGTACCAGTAGGAGCGGACAAACAGACAAATGTACAGACAGAAAGACCAAAAGTTTTGCGTCGAAGGTCCCCAAGAAAGACTATCGTCTTAAAAGAACAGTACGCACACATTTCTTAGCATGATAACCGCAAGCCACATATATACACCGTGTACAGTTGGCTGTCCAGAGAGCTCAGCAACTTCAGTGCAATTTTGGCATTAGTGCCGAGGTAGCGTGAGGGTCATGCGTTCACGCGCATGTGCTATGAAGGTCCAAACCCAACGCCATCCCACATGTTGTGATGCGTCCCCACCCCCCTTACATCGCGTGGTCAAAGACGGTTCCATGGTGTGGAGGCACACAAGCGCACTTCCTAGCTCGAGCTTCAGCTGCTTTGTACCGTTTTGTGCTCCCACTGTAAGTTTGCTTGCACGTTACAATGATTAAAAGGAGAACGAAGGTCACTTCGTTCGCTGCCACGTCCGCGTTTACAAAAGGAGAGCGTTGCTCACACACGAAGTAACAAGAATTGTCCCAGCAGTTCGCGCTCATCTAGGTGTATACTACGCGCCCGTTTAGTGCGTCTTTCTTTCCGTTTGAGCAACACGCTTCACTGCGAAAGTTTTGTCGACGCTCGTCCTGTGTGTGCTTATTTCTTGCGTGCTTTCTGCTTGGGGTGCGCGCTCTAAGTTTCAAACTACTGGCCGTTCGCGTGTCATTGCAATTTGTCACCATAGCATTCATTCCTTCACCCTTGGGGTGAAAGAATGTACAAAGAACGCTCAAGTACCTCGGTGAAGACAAGCTTTTTTTTGGTTATACATGTTTTCAAAGGGAGGGATCAGCCATGCATTTTTTTTCTCACCGCAGTATCTCTTTGAGAAAGAGAGAGAGAGTGAGAAAGGAAAGGCCGGGAGGTTAACCAGATATTAGCATCTAGTTTGCTACCCTGCACTGGGGGCGGGGAAGTAGGGGCAAGAAAGAGGGGGTAGATAGAGAGAAAAAAACGCACGCGCACTCATAAAAAAAACACACACACAGGAAGGGCGTCCTAGCTACAACCATTCAGTAAGGCCGGTCGATCGCAAAAAGTGCAGTAGCGCTTTCAAGGCCCTCTTGTGTGAAGTCGCATCTTGACGATACTGCAGAATTCATTGCTCCGACAGAGGTTGATCATCTAATTTGTTGAGTTCCTTGTGAAGGCATAGTCGTTGTTTACTATACGCTAGGCACTCACAAAGAATATGTTGAATTGTTTCCTCTTTGCCACAGTGGCCACAGGCTGCGGTGTCGGCCATCCCAATGCGGAAAGCGTAGGTGTTGGTAAACGCAACGCCCAACCATAGCCTTCATAACAGGGTCTGGTCTGCTCGGCAAAGCCTCGACGGGACTTGAAGACTTAGTGTAGGGTCAAGCGAGTACAGTCGGGCATGCTTGAAGTGTGGCTGATTCCATTGTGGTGTGGTTTGCTGGCGAGCAAGCCTGCGGAGCTTTCGTGCAGCATCTGTCCTTGAAAATGGTAGTCGCAGTTTATGATCTTCTGTGTGGGCTGAGCGGGCGGCTTGATCGGCCCGTTCATTGCCGATGATTCCACAGTGACTGGGAAACCACTGAAATGTAATTTGGTGCCCTTTCTCAGTCAGGTGGTGTATAACCTCTGCTATCTCTAGTAGCAGCTGCTCGTGTGGTCCACGGCGTAAGGCTGATAGTAGAGACTGCAGTGCCGCCTTCGAGTCGCAGAAAATAGTCCACTTGCGTGTAAGTTGATCAACTACAAATTGCAACGTGGCACGAAGTGCTGCCAATTTTGCTGCCGTTGATGTTGTTGCGTGAGATGTCTTGAATTTAATTGTCGTGGCCAACCTTGGTACCACTACTGCTCCTGTAGAGCTGTCCGGCTGAACCGATCCGTCAGTGTATATATGTGTGGAGTCTTGATATTTCTCATACAAGAGCAGTAGTGTGAGCTGTTTAAGAGCCGGTGACGACAAATCGGCCTTTTTCTGGACGCCAGGTATGTTAATATAAATCATTGGTTGAGCGAGACACCATGGCGGAGTCACAGGTCCAGCGGTAGGAAAGAACGAAGTTGGGATCGACTCACCAAGTGCGGTCACTGTTTTGCAGTAAGATGTGTATGGTCGGACCACTGGTGGAGAGGCTAGGTGATGTCGAGAGGTTTGAGCAAGGTGCCGTATATGTGTCATCAGCACTTCCACATTGATGTGGGTCTTAATGAGGTTGTCCCTTGTGATGGCGATAGTTGCCGCTGTTGAAGCACTTTGGGGCAAGCCTAAACATATCCGGAGTGCTTGAGCCTGGACACTTTGAAGCATTCGTATGCTTGTTTTACTTGCGTTGGTTAACACAGGTAGGCTGTACCGAAACAATCCTGTATAGTCACAACATAGCAGTTGTGGACATTCTCCAGTTCTTTCCAGCGAAGAACTTGAACAAATGACAGATGCCTGTCAATCGCCTTTTCATGTATGATACATGTGAGCTCCATGAAAGATCTCTGTCAATTATAACACCTAGGAACTTGTATGATCGAAGGTGACGTATCCTTTCGCTGTTTATCAAAACGCTGTAGTTCTGCATTGGTTTGCGCGTAAATGCCACAAGTGCACATTTCTCAGAAGAAATTTCCAGACCTCGTTGACGGAGGTAAGTAGCAACTTCAGTGGTAGCTCTTTGAATACGCGCTCGAAGCTGTAGACGTGTTACTGCAGACGTCCAAACGCAGATGTCGTCCGCGTACATTGACAATCTGACAGTACTTGGCAGATGCTCATTGAGAGCTATTAGCGTCAGGTTGAATAGTACAGGGCTAAGTATGCCACCCTGGGGAACACCATGGTGGCTGTAATGTAGCGAAGTGTCACCATCCTCGGTTCTCACGAAAAAGGATCGCTCAGAGAGATAGCTGCGTAGCCACTGAAACATCCGATCACCCACTCCTACCTCCTTGAGAGCGGTGAGGACAGCTTCATGTGTGGCGTTATCGTACGCCCCTTTAACATCAAGAAATAAAGAAGCGCAGAGACGCTTACGGCCTTTTTCGTGTTGCACGTAGCTGACCAGGTCTATGACGCTATCAATTGATGACCGGCCACGGCGAAATCCCGTCATAGCGTCCGGGCAGATGTTGTGATGCTCCAGGAACAATTCTAGCCGTCCAAGTACCATCCTCTCCATCACTTTGCCCAAGCAACTAGCCAGTGCAATGGGGCGGTATGATGTGAGCACCAAAGGTGACATGCTAGGCTTCAGTAATGGAACCAAACGGCTGGTCTTCCAGTTAACTGGGAGGGTGCCCTCTCGCCACGAATCGTTGTATATCTCGAGGAGGGCAGTCCTCGCACACTCACCAAGGTGACACCGTGCTCAGTATGATATTCCATCAGGCTCTGAGTTTTGACGAAATCTTTCGATGTTAAAATAGGGTGTGTGTCTGTCTGTCTGTCTGTCTGTCTGTCTGTCTGTCTGTCTGTCTGTCTGTCTGTCTGTCTGTCTGTCTGTCTGTCTGTCTGTCTGCCTGTCTGTCTGTCCACTAGCCAGCCAGTGATCTGCTTTGACCTGAACACTTTCGTGTTGTTTTTACCCTATCATGCACCAAACTCGTGGTATGTTGGTATTTAAGTTGTGTTGAGAATTATCTTTTTTTTGTTTTGACGGGATGTGCTTTCCTTTTCGTTTAATGTATTTCCTATTTGTTACCAAAAGAGCTGCGCATATTCATGAGGCAACAGCTTGTATGGGGACTATATCTCAATTACCACAAGTTCTTTTCAAGTTCGCGCTCTCTGTCCACGTTTTTTATGTTAATAACCGCAACTATTCATGAAGTATCTACTCGGTGCAGCATTAGGGTGCAGCGCAACAAAATAGGCTGAACATGCTATGAAATGCGTGCTGTACGCCTTGTAATAAAACACATTGCCGCTAATGTTATTCACACTATAATTTAGGTCATGTCATTAGAAAGCAATCAATAATAAATTTTAAATAAAGTGACGTGTAAGTGTTAAGAACATCCCGAATATTTTTGCGATTCTTCCAGCAAACGGCATATCAGAAGTTGACAAGTCACTTTTTGGTCTATGGAACGAATACGACATTCTTGTGGCGAAACCAACTTGCGTGACCCTTACATTATCATCAACAATGAATGGTGAGTACTACGATAGCATTCGCAATGTCTATAAATTATCGCGCCGCCAAGCGAAATTCAGGAGCATCTCTTTAAGGAGGGTTTATGAATGACTCATTGGAAATACTATGCTGTCACTGCCTAGATCATCTGCGGTAGCATCATTGTCAACACACTTCCAAGGAACTAACACAATGACAATTTGTGTTTTCTAAGTCTGGGAGAGAACCGCCCTTCCACGAACAGAATAAATGTTATTCGTTGTTGCTAGCCTTGAACTTTTTGTGAAACTGCGTCCCAAATTGCACTGGCAATGATGGTCCACTTGGTATACCTATCAGCTTTCCTAGCATTTTGTATCCAATAAAGCCATATCAACATTACCATCTCCACCTTGCATTGAAAACTTTCCTTGTTTTATTTTCATGTATTCGCCCTTTTTTGTTGTTCGTGATTCCCATAATTTTGCTGCATGAATTGCATAACGCTTCTGCAACTTTCGGCACTTTGCCGCGTTCGTGCGGACACCGATCGCATTTCGTTGACATTGGGTGTGTGCCTGATCTCCCCTGCTTCAGCAGGATTTCTCCAGTTTCTACCATTGACTACGCAGGAATGGATGCTGCAGACTTCAAATAATATCCAGTGGATCTGGTCCATTGTTCTTGGTTCACTGCTGCCCGCCGACGCAAGCCCATGACCGCGCCTAATGCTGCACCCGAGGCCTTCCCTGCCAAAAATCAAGTGACCCCACGGCTGCCACCCGTACCTGTGGATGACGTGAAGTTGGTCTTGCGACCACGAGGAGGCATTCGCCTGATTCAATGGGCACATCACGTGGGGCCACGCACCCATTGCATGGCTGCAGGGCTGCCGAAAAAAGCAGTCAACCTGCTCCTTTTTCGTATACAAGCGGAACGCAGCATAGTGATCGCGAATACGCCAGACGCAACCATTGGTAAAAAGTTGCAAGCCATCACTGGCCTAAATCTAGGATGGCACAGATATAAATCGCCCTCCTATATAACCACAACCGACAACTATTGCAAGGGCGTCATCATCGGTCTCGAGAAGAATACTTTACCCACCAAACTCCTGAACAACATTTGTGCAACCGACGTCGAGTCTTGCACGCCCAGATGATACGATCTACAGACATAGTGTTGATAACTTTTACAGGCCTTCAAGTAATACGCTATGCCTACTAGATACAGATGCAACTTTCACCGACCTCGCAAAAAGTTTGCGAAATCTTCCTTGAATTTTCACATTGGGCAGACGTATGTCCAGCTCCGACAAAACGCCGATTCAAAGCCTGTGGAGTGGAGAAGCTAGCACCAGTGCATAGAAGTACAACTTAATGCCTCTACTGCAAGGATGACACCTAGCTAAGCCACCTAAATGTCCTACCAGAGAATAGAAACCCCCAAACAAGCACTACATCAAGAAGGCACTGGAGGTGAACACATTAGCACAACCACCTACATCACCACCCAAGGGACACCGGCCCCGGTCCAGTACGACGCGCAGCTAATCTAAGAGCAGGAGGAAGTCTCAGGACAGCCCTTTAGTATCCTCAAACAACACGCCAGGAACCACATTCAATTCAGCACCACTACTCTAGAACTGATTCTCCAAAATAACTGAGCCGCAACTACAGAGAGACAAGAATCGCTACCAGCCAAGAAGTCAGCGGCTGCTGGACAGAGGTAAGTTGGGCAGCGGGACCCCTCAGCCTGAAATCTTCTTTACCTCATTCCTCCCATTCACCCTCATCACACACACATACCCCAACGTACCTCCGACACTAACGTGGCCCGCTGTGGTGGTCTAGTGGCCAAGATGCTCGTCTGCTGGCCCGCAGTTCGCGGGATCGAATCTTGGTAGCGGCGGCTGCATTTCCGATGGAGGCGAAATTCTGTAGGCCCATGTGCTCATTTTGGTGCACTTTAAAGAGCCCCAGGTGTTCGAAATTTCCGGAGCCCTTCACTACGGCGTCTCTGATAATCATAGGGTGGTTTTGGGCCGTTAAAACCCTCACATCAATCACCAATATTATATCTGGCGCACATAACTGCAGTAAGCAAGAGCTGCTAGGTGCCCTTGCAGTACTGAGGGACTTGCTCAAGGCTGAAGTGACCAGCATGATTACTCAGGCAATTAACAAATTCCGTGAAGAACTTAGGGATATGTTGAAGGCCCTGAGCCAAGCACTTGTAACAGAGCTAAAGCAGCACACACAAGTAAAGTTTGCGTCATTTAGTACAGGGTCCCAAGACTCACTCGCAGTAGCTTCAAACATCAAAAGTCTGATCAAGCTACCACACCCTTACATCCACCCACCACTCCTAACTCAAGACGCAGTTCACAAAGAGCAAGATGGGCTGCCCGCAAAGCCTTAGTGCGGTCTTCACAATGTGGCAGTGGAACTGCAAGTGGTTTCAACGAAAGAGAAGCTCCCTGTAACAGTACACAGCCACTTTCGCGCACCCGGATATTGTGGCTCTGCAGAAGACGCACTGCACACCTACCTTCTCGGGCTTCCATACACAAAGACATTACTAAACAGCGTTACTATTCACAATACTCCTATTCAAACACTTGACAGTTATAGAACACACTTTCGTCATTCATTCCAAAGTTTCTGGTTGAAATTACTCTTCGAAACCTTAGTCAGCAGAGCTTGTTTATACTGATGATCCACAGCTCTCCTGAATCTTGGATCGATGATGGCTTCGGGTACCTTATAAGCTGAAACGGGCAAGCTAGGGAAACCAGTTCTAGTTGTTGGTTACTTTAAAGCCCCACACACGTCATGGGCATACCTATCGGCCAGACGTAAAGGCACCAAGTTAGAACTCGTCATCTGCGTGCACAGACTTACACTGCTAATAGATACACAGAAACCAACCAGAATAGGAACCATTGCAACCAGAGATACGTGCCCTGATCTACCCTTTGTATGGAGAGTAAGCACTTATAGCTAGTCAAACCTACATGAAACGTTAAGTAGTGATCATTATTTCCATGACGCCGCACATCTCCCACTCCCGTTCTCAAGAGTGGAAGGTCAGTCTCACTAATTTAGATACATTTAAAAAAACAGCGTGCTCATACTGAGGACTGTCAGTTCAAGCGCACGAATAAACAGAAAGGAAGAGAGGACAAGCGCTTATCCTCTCTTTCTTTATGTTTATTCGTGCACTTGAACTGACAGTTATACCATGCATATCCAAATAGCCCAACTTTCGATTCTGTTGCAATACTGAGAACACTAGGATACCTTTCGCTGAATGGCTACAGTGCCTGTAAGCTGACCTAATAAAGCGACCAAGGGGATAAGCATCATAACTGCAATCCCACATGTAGACAGGCACTTTCTGCACCTGTGGGAAGCACGCAGAAGCCTTAAAAAACGCTGGCGTAGGCAGACGCCCAATCACAAGCTTAGACCGCATTCTCAACTCACGTTGCAAGCCAAACCATACGCAACAGAGCTCTCGAGGCATATTAATCAAACACTTAGCACTGCGAGCACGTGGGCCATACTAACAGCCCTTGCTGACCCGAAAAGTACCAAGTCCTACACCATCAGTGCCATCGAAACACTTTTTCACAAGCAGAATAGGTACGACAACGGCATCCTACAGACGCTTCAAAAAGTACGTCGCCGCAGGCCCTCAATCAATATATCAAAACTACCCATATACAGAGTCAACACCGCTGGATGCTGATATCACAGTGCACGAAATGCGAGCAGCCCTTTTGAATATCAAGCGTAACACAGCACCTGGAAAAGACGGCATCAAATAATCTCTCATTTGAAACCTCAACGATGACGATCTAGAACAGCTCACGCATTTTTACAACACTCACTGCCAATTCGGAACGTTACCCCAAGAATAGAGACATGCTGAAATAACACTAATTCTAAGTCCGGCCAACCCCTAAAGCTTGAAAACCTGCGCCCAAACTTATTGACGTCTTGTCTCGGTAAATAATGAAGTTCGTCATCCTCCAAAGACGGAAGCCTTACCTTGAGGCCCAGATATGCCAGACACACTGTCTGGGTACCGGGACCATCGGTCCACTCAAGACATACTTCTCCTACTAAAACAGGAAGTAATGGATAGCCTCAGTTCTGCGCAAGCTGGAGCTCTGCTTGCCTTAGACATCTGCGGAGCATTTTACGACGTCTCGCGTGAACTAATACTGGAGAATATCGCGTCGACATGGTGCAGACGACAAGGTTACGACAGTGAGAAGTTATTCCTAACAAACCGGACAGCAACCATAGAATTGGGCTCTCTTCATAATGACATCACCAAGCTCGCAAGTAAAGGCGCGCCACAAGGATTGGTGTTGTTCCCAACACATTTCAACGTCGTCATGGATAAATTGGAGCCTCTACGGCCCACCATTGTAAGTCTGCGTCTTGCTTTATACGCGGACGACGTCCCTATATTGGTGACCAAAGCCTCAGACGGAC
This sequence comes from Rhipicephalus microplus, assembly GCF_013339725.1. NCBI lineage: Eukaryota > Metazoa > Arthropoda > Arachnida > Ixodida > Ixodidae > Rhipicephalus > Rhipicephalus microplus. The sequence goes on along the minus strand of NC_051174.1, from coordinate 88,654,238 downwards.
AAATGCTCCAAGCGCCAGTAAATACAGTTCAGGCATACGCACGAGCAGGTAGTACAACGTGCTCTGCAGAGAATCGAAGTCGGAACTTCTGCTCATTCGTCATCCCCAGAAAAATCCCGACAACCGCCCGAAAATTAGTCACCTTAGAGGACCTTGTGAATCCCTGCGTACAGAAGATTCGCGTCATTGGCCTTTATATTGAAGCTGATCTCAAGGCAACGTACAATAGACAAATTTAGTTACGCGTCTGCAGCATCTGTACGAACGCAGCCTGCAATTGCAAATGGCTAGGGGGCTGCTTTCACATGGCTGCTGCGGACGTGCAACTGAATCAGTCTAATATTAGAATATCGATTTTCTCAAATCGCACCTATAATCCACCGCATTACCTACCGAAGGCATGGACTTCAGAAGCAAGACAATATACGCATTGTTATTGCCTGCATAGTCGAACCGCGGCACCTACCACGTCCTTTATGAAACCCCAACGCTTGCACAAGAGAGAAGACTGGACATTCTCCTCCGCAAAGCCATCAAGGCGGCGTTTGTGGACTACCTACGTACGCATCCACCAACCGTGTCTTTGCCATGGGAGTGCACAACAACTTGAGGGGACTAACCGAATAACGACGTAACAGTCAGCAGCCAAGACTCCGCAGCACCTAAGTGGGAGAGTGGCTACTCGTGAGGCTAGGGTATTCTAGATACCGATGCGGATACAGCACACGAGAGAAACAGCCATTCAGTGACCTCCGAGCAAGAATTACAGTCGCACCACTTCAACGCAATATACACCCTTAGCGGAACGCTAAGCGCAGCTGGGCAAGGGTGAAAAACCTCACGCGCCTCATCAATCAGTCTTCTCCAAACACCCTCTAATATATCTACGCCACTAGACAACACTTCCGCAGCTCTGCAGTTGGAGCAGATGTGAACAACGATCACGACATTGTAGCTTCAATCAGCCTACCTGCAAAGACGATATCTTAAAGTGAAGAGTGTGTTTTCCCACGCTGCCATAAAGCTTCTTCACACAGATGTTATTCTAATCTTTACAAATTCACAGGATACCTCCCATGTCTTCACACTGAGTATCGTCTCACAGCACAGACACCGAATTTGGAACGCTCCATTCTACACACTGCATAGGTTCTGACTTGTCCGGAGCCCTGGGCACGCCTCTCTCCCCGATGATGACTGCGCAAATGCATGCAGCTATCCGAGCGCTCAATAACAGGGAGCTGGAGGAAGAGCTGTCCAACCCAGATAAGGACACAAACAGCGGACTTCAAGGATATCGAGATACTCCCGAAAACTATAAACAAGAACGCATTCGGTACCCACCACCACACAACACGCTCACACGAGAGCATGCAAATACAGAGCGTCAACTGCAGGCCAACTAATTTCCCAACCTCTATTTCCTCAATGTCCTTCATCCCACTTCTTACCCTGGCAAATGCTTAGGCTGCGGAGTGGTACCGACATTATTTCCCGTATTGCTGGATTGTAATAAATATATATAATTAATTACGGCAGCAACCTTGTCGGGGTTGGGTCGAAGGCCATCTTTGCTGACAAGGTGACCCATTACTTTGATGCTCCTGCTGGCAAAGTGGCATTTCTTTGTATTGAGCTGAAGCCCAGCGTTCCAAATGCACGTAAGAACTTTGTCCAAACGCTTAAGGTGCTGAGGAAAAGTGGAAGAGTAACTTACGATGTCATCCAATTAGCATAAGCAGGTTTTCCACTTGAGACCACATAAGACGGTATCTATCATGCGCTCAAATGTTGCTGGAGCGTTGCATAAGCCAAAAGGCATGACGTTGAACTCGTAAAGCCCGTCAGGCGTTGCAAACGCTGTTTTCTCCTTGTCTGCTTCGCGCATAGGTATTTGCCAATACCCGGATCGAAGGTCAAGGCTGTAGAAATATTCTGCGCCTTGTAGGGAGTCCAGGGCATCATCTATGCGTGGCAACGGGTATACATCTTTTTTTGTTATCTTATTGAGCGCTCTGTAATCAACACAAAAGCGGACAGAGTCATCCTTTTTCCGGACCCATACCAAAGGAGACGACCAAGAGCTGGATGAAAGTCGAATAATATCCCGTTTGAGCATGTCGGCGACGTTTTCCTCAATCATTTGCCGTTCCGCCGAAGACAGACGGTATGGGCGGCGGCGCACAAAGGAGCTGCCTTCGGTTTCGATGCTGTGCTCTGCAACAGAGGTGTGGCCCAAAACTTTGGAATGTACGTCGAACCAAAAGCTGTGCTCTTGCAGAAGGTCTAAGAGGTCTCTCTTTTGCTCAGCAGTGAGGTGAGGACTTATGGTAGCATTAAAAGCAGCAGTGGTTGCCTTGGTATCGGTCGTAGCAGACAAAGGCGGTGATTCTGCGTGAAGAGGAACCAGCAAAAAAGGCTCGCTTTCAGCGAAGCAGCTCACAGCAGTGCCCTGGGGCAGCATCACTGGCGAAGAAGTTGGATTCAAGGCGGTGACCAATGCCTTACCGTCGTTAAACCGCACAAGGCCGGGTGCAATGGTAAGCCCCGCGGGTTTGGAGGGAACTGATGGAGCAATGAACACGTCACCGTTAATTATAGTATCCGAAGCGATCGTAAGAATTCGTTCATCTCCTGGCGAAATGAAACAATCCGCGGCAGCAACGAAACGGAAGCTGTATGGATCGACATCAGATGAACTCTCAGTAGCTGACATACGAATTACTCGCTGACAACACGATATGAAAGCTGATGCCGAAGAAAGGAAGTCCCATCATAAAATGACTGTGTGAGTGCACAAAAGGAGTACAAGAAACTGAATGTGGTGAAGGATGCCATCTATGAAAACGCGGACTGTAAAACACTTGAAGGCTGAATAGGGTCTCCATCTGCGCAACGAAGGCGAGGACCATCGTATGGCGTCCTAACTTTTTTTCAAGCGGGTACTAAAGTCTGCACGAATTACGGAAAGTGATGATGCGCCTGTGACTACTAGTGCCTCTGTCTGTATACCTTCAACATACACCAATAAAACATTTGATGGGCGGTCTGGAGGAGTTTTACGCAGTTCGAAAGATGCAGCTTTCCCTCCCGAAGCTGCATTGTTTAGTTTTCCAGCTGGCGGTCAGGAATCGAAGTAGAAGGTCGAAGGGGAGAGGAGGAACTCCGCATCGGTGAAGGTGAGCGACGACGTGAGAAACGGGAACTGCCAACTGAGGCAAAGTTCTGCGGAGACGGCGACCGGCGTGTGCTGTTCTGATACAGTCGGCGATAGGGTGGTCCAGTTGGGTAGAAGTCGTCTCGTTCATAGTCACCGTAGCTTCGTCTTTCGTCTTATTGACGGCGTCGGCAATACCTTGAAATATGACCACGGATGCTGCAATAAAAGCAAGTCGGTCGTGTAGTACGCCAGGTGTTTTAAGGCTGGGAACATGGTCGCGGTGCGAGCGAGTTGAGCGAACCATGCACATCGGGTGCTGGTAGCTGCATTGGGCTTTGCTGTGGTGCAGGTGTCCTAGCAGCAACCTGAACATAAGTTGGCATGGCCACAGGATATGAACTCGGAACAGGTGTGACAGTCATCGAGGCCAGGCTCTGGTGGGGCGTAGGTGTCGTTGCAGCAACGTGAGCATAACTGGGCATAGGATGTGAACTCGGAGCTGGTGTACTAGTCATCAAGGCCAGTTCCTCCCTCACGACGTCGCGTTAACTAGTAGCAGGTGGCGTCGTTCGAATATCAAGGTGGCGAGGTGAAGCCTGTGCATGAAGTTCCTCGCAGATGATGGAGCGTATCAATGCACGCAGCTCTGTTGTGTCATGACTCGAGCTGAGATCAGGCATATCAGGTTGCACCCGAGTGGTTTGAAGCTCCTCGAGGCGCTGACAGGTAGCTACAACATGGTCTGGGGATTCTGCACCACAAGCACATCAAAAGCGACAGTCGCAATGCCTTTTAGCAGGTGGCGCACACGGTCACTTTCCGCCATATGGTTGTCGATGCGCTGGCAAAGGGCGAGGACATCTTCTATGTAAGAAGTGTAAGACTCGCCGGGGCGTTGAACACGTGCACCAAGCCTTTTCTTGGCGATATCCGAGCGCACCGACGGGATGGCGAAAATCTCGCGGAGCTGGCGCGTAAAGGTGGGCCATGTCGAAAATTCTGTAGCGTGGTTTATAAAGCACGTTTTTGCGACGCTGCTCAAGTAGAATGCAACGTGGGTGAGTTTCGCAGGCTCATCCCAGTTGTTGATGACACTCACGCGGTCATACTCCTCAAGCCAGTCTTCCACGTCCTCACCCGGAAGCCCTGCGAACAGCGGAGGAACCTTTTGAGGGCTGGTGACCAGGTGAGAAGGGTTTCTTGGCGGTGGGAGCGGTGGTGCAGCGGCTGCGCTGGGCGAGTCGGCTTGCGACATTACCGAACCCAGGTCATTTAAGCGGGGGCCTGAACGGAGCTCCAGGGATGTGTTCTAGAAGACACTGGGGTTGTCCGAGAGCGCGAGAGAACGCAGGAATCGGGCAGTACCTCCACGACTTGTAAGATGGCGTCCAGTATCCTCAAGACCCTTCTTTATTGTCTCGAGTATGTGCCCCACAACCTAAACAGGAGTGGTGATGATGAGTATGTACAGATGAAATGATGGAACGAGTATTGATGCTCACAATATATATATATATATATATATATATATATATATAGATATATATATATATATATATATATATATTGTGAGCATCAATACTTGTATATATATATATATATATATATATATATATATATATGTGTGTGTGTGTGTGTGTGTGTGTGTGTGTGTGTGTGTAAAGGAAAACGTGTACGCTTGTCAAAAACTGCTGATTTATCGATGTTTAAATCGGAGGCAGATCTTCATCAAGAGGTCTTGATGAAGACCTTGTCCGGTCCGCAACCGAAACGTCGACCAGCGTATACGTTTTCGCCATTTGTATATGGCAACAGAAGACAGCCCTATCGCAATCTAGGTTATGTATGGGTGTGTACTTATTTATTTATTTATTTACATTTCACCTACATCGCCGTAAGGCATTATGTAGGTGAGGTATACATAATAATTTGACTACATAGTTTTCAATCAAAACAATATATACTACAAATACAAAAGCACTCAAGATATTTCAAGGGAAAAAAGCAGTCGTAAATTGGTGAGCGAGAACAACATCACAGTCATGCATTTGTGAACACCCACATGCTTCGAGACAACAAACCATTCTTAGTGGCACTGATATTGTAGGCGTTGTTACGAGGAAAAAAAAAGCATTCATTATCAGTTTCATTGGCGAGATCATCCGGTAGACGGTTCCATTCCTGTATTGTTTTTACGAAAAAAGAACTACTGAAAGAGAGGATTTCGTAGTGGTATTCTAATATTTTTTGTGAATGGTCTAGACGATTAGAGACGTACGTTGGTGTGAACAGATAATCAAGAGGGTTAATGGCATTTCTATTTAATATATACAATGAAGAAATTTAAGCCTCAGTTTCTGCCTCCTTACCATCAGTGTCTCCCATTTCAATGCTTGTTTCATTTCTGTGATACTTGCAAAGGAATAAGAATTGTTGCTAAGAAATCTGGCTGCTTGGTTTTGAACTTTTTCCAGTGTGTCAATGAAGTATTGTTGATGGGGATTCCAGATTACGCAAGCATAATCTAGAATAGGTCTTACATACATGAGATAAAGGGTTTGTTTCACGCTCTGTGAAGCTTGCCTAAAATTTCCGCGTATGAGGTATAGCATTCGGCCTGCCTTGGTCACAGTTATGTCAATGTGTTTATTCCACTTGAAATTATCGGAAATATAGACGCCCATATACTTATATTAGGATCAATTGGTAATTATTGAATTATTTAAAATTCAATATTATTAATTCGCTATAAATAATCATTTTCATAACTGGAGTTCACCGGCATGTGCAAAAACGCGCACAATTGTGTGTGTGCGCGTGCGTGTGCGAGTATGTGTGTGGGACACATAGATAGTTGTGGCTCTCCAGTGATATGTTAATAATTGTACCCCAACTGTGTACTTTAACACCACAGTTGCACGACCCCGTCCTCAAATCTCATATATAGCAATACCAGCATTGAATGTTTTTTATCAGTGTTTTCTTTCACAGGAAAACAACACTGCATGATATGGGGAATACGATCCGGTGAAAAAATTGAAGAGAATGATTGCTATAACAGCTCCTCCCCAACCTGCGGTGAGCTGTCTATAGCAATAGAAAACCCAAGGAATGACCCCTGCCATTCATACGATGTAATCGATGAAATTGCTACAAAACTTGCTTACAAGGAAGAAGGAATTGTAATATAGCCATTCTATGCGGCAATCGGTTCATAAAAGCAACCAAGCTGCCATGCCTAGGAGTATTAAACTAGTAATTACAAAATATTGTTCAATACTATTGTTTTTACTCTTTCACCAATGGATTAAGAAAAAAAATCTTTCCATATAACTTTAAATAGCGCCAGGCACCCAGAACTTTTGCAGAATAATTTATCTAATTTTCATGTTGTTCTGAGAATGTGAATTTTTGAAGCAAATGCTTCAAATTAAATTGAACCAATTGCTTTTTAAAATTTTGACCGTTCAAACAAGTATCACCGCTATGGTTTACCGAACCCTGATTAGAACAAACATTGCTTAAGGAGCATAGAAAGCTTTTGAAGAAGCACGCCCTCAGCCTATAAATTATCATTCTAGGGGCTTTGACTTACGAGACAATGATTGAGACACCAAGCAATATTTACCATAAGCTTCCGAAGCGCTGATTGACGCAATGGTAAATTTAAATCTAGTGAAACTTGTCAGCAAAACAATGCGATTGCAAGTAACTACAAACAACCAACTTTAACTAATACTCCTCGGTGATCAATTCCCACCTAACACATGGAAAACAGCTATTATTGAAACACTCTGCGACCACGGTAGCCTAATACTTGAGCTACAATTGTCATGTTCTATTCGTAAAAGTTCTTTAAAAGTAAAATCATTGACTTTGAGAAACCAAACGACGCGGGCGTTTTTACTTACCTGGCACACGAGTTCACAACTCTAGTCTTCATTTTTAAAATGACATCAGCAGCTGGATTTGCTCGTAGCAGAAAAATACCATCAACGCAGGCCGCGTTAACATCTTCAATTAGCGTCTTTTTGGACTAGTCGCTAACTTCTTTTAAAAGTTAAAAGTGTGAAACACCCGCACCTAAGTCGCATGACCTTTCAATGTGTCTGTGGGTTGTGTGTATTCATGAAAAGTGTAAAAACGGTAGACCATTAGTCAGCTGGCTGAAAAAGAAGAATAAAAATACATGCTGTCGAGAGAAAAGAAAAATATCACAGCACATCCACTGAGTGAATGATGATATGTGGGGCGATGCGTTTTTCCGTGCGTCCGTTCATATGTCCGTCCGTGAGCAAGCAAATTGCATTTATTACACGTCAGTTTCGGATGCCACAGCTTTATTTGGACAATAGCTCTATTATATTTCAACAACAAGCGTTATACCTCACTGAATGTTAACCACAGCGCATGTTTTGCTTCCACTTCCACTGGTTCTCGTTGTTTCGAGCTGGCGCAGGTGATTGCGCAGCTTTACTCGTGCATACCGTGATATCAACATTTTTTTAGACAACTCTTCTAATGCTGGCACGCCTGCACGCTGCACCTTGCCGTTTTGATTGAATATTCACCTACAGGTTTGAGAGGGAACATCCGGGTAAACAGGTTGTCTGCTCAGGATATGATTAATTTGAAGTCTTCTTCTCAAGATGTATGCGATCTCATAACCTCCCCGCTCGGATAACACAAGTTCTCAGCATCCTGAACATACTCCTTCAGTGTAGTTCAACATGCGTCTTCATGACTCGCCGAGCCCTACATTGCAGCCCTGCACTGCCCACAATACGTTTTCTTTAGGATTCCTTACATAATATATCCTCCTATATGGAGCAAAATGCGGCATTCTATTTAAGTGAACGATTCAATAAAAAATTTTTTTTATCATTGCAGAAAATTTTTTGATCTTGATGAAGAAAATCTTCTAAAAGATCTTCTGCATCATCAAAAGTATTTTCTCCATCACAGCATTTCCACGACACTATTTTCACTTTAGAAATTTTTTAAACAAGGTATATAAATCATCATTTTCATAACTGGAGTTCACCGGCATGTGCAAAAACTGGCTGATACATAAAAGCTTTGAATTTCAAGTTGTAGCGTTAGGAACGGGCGCACGGACGGAAGCACAGGCGGACGCATGGACGGATGGGTGGATGGACGGACGCATGAACTAACGCAAGGACAGACAAACTCACGGAAGGGTGGAAGGACGGACGCACGTAAGCACAGACGGACTGATGAACGCTTCACCCCACGCATCATCATTCACTTCGTGGATATGCTGTGGCACCGTTTATTGATATAGAACGCAATGCAACTGGCTACTACGTCTACGACGACATGCGACATGTGACCCATGATGAAAAGGGCTTTGCCCCTAAAGGAAATAGTTGAAAGCGCCGACAGCAACAAGCGCAAAGTGTAGGCGCACATGTTCGCGCAATTGCAGCTTGTGTACAAGAAGCGCTTGAGAAAAACACATTTTGTGCGATTCAAAATGAACGAGTTACATGTGCATGTACACAGCATAAAAATGAGCGTGTGTTGCACCCGGTGCACTGGAGATCACAATTAAGCCCGATCAGAATCAAATTCCACAACAGTGATCGGCGCCGTTCTGAATCTGGTGGAAGAGAGCCAATCACATCAAACTTTATTGCGATTGAAAGTGCCCGTGTGGCAGCGCCTTCAGTACTAACTCTCGAAATGCTGAAATGGCGTAAATTACGCTGCACAAACACGAACGGTCCGTGGGTTGCCACTTCTCGTGCTTGATTTTTACAAGCCACAAGAGTTGCCTTTTTGGCTCTTTCAGGCATCTGAACATACTGTAGCCATTTCGCGAGTGGTCTGTGCACTGTGGCACGCAAAACCCAGGCGTTTTGCCCGAGAAAACGCCGCGCACGTGTTTCACTCAAGCAGCCGTGACGAGACGGGGGAGCCTAATGGTCGGCCGTGAATCGAAAGGCGGCACTCACCCCTTCAACGAGTGGCTAAACTCTGGAATGGGGCGCGCACATCGAGGAACCCTAGCCGCCGCGCGCTCATGGCGCCATCTTGCTGATAATGCTGAAAGTACGATAGTCCCACCCCTTCCCTGACGCACCCGCCAACACCATCAAGTCGTAGATATCGATAGCTTGCCGTTTAATCGACTGAGGAAGTACCCTTCAGTGGTTCTGTGGTTAACGCCTCTCATTCCTGACGCGAAAGTCCCACGTTCGATTACGCGCGCCGGAGTCTTTCAAACGCGAAGCATTTCTTAGAGAACTTCGGCGCCTTTGAGCGTATCTGTCAATCTATAGATATATCTATCTGTCTAGCCGCCACCGACATTTAGCTCTCCTGGCCGTTTGGATATTGATATCAATGCCAAACACCGTATGTCATAACATCACTGCATGAAAAATATATATTTGACTAGTCATAATATGAAAATCATGACATGTACATCATGAATGTCATGATTTACATTTCATGGTCCTGCAGCTCCTTTAGTGGTTCCGTTCACATGGCATGTTGCAAAACTGATAGGGTATGAATGATTGCATGGCGAACACAAGTGTCAGACCCTAACATGATAACCAAGACATGCGTGTCGTGTAGTAACATGACTACATGCCACGCTCATGATGCACTGGATGCCTTCTCGCTAGCGTCACATATACCAAATTGGGTATTACGGTATGTGAATGGATGACAAATATATATGACTGGTGCAAACATGATAATCAAGAGATGCGTGTCACGTAACAACATGACTACATGACACGCTCATCATGCGCTGGCGACCGTTTCGCTAGCTTCACATGTACCAAACTCGGTATTACGCAACGCGAACGAACGAAATAGCTAAATGACACATCCGAACATGATAATCGCAACATGCGTGTCAAGTAACAACATGACTACATGCCACACTCTTGATGCGCTCGTGGCCATTTCGCTAGCTTCATTTATGCAAAATTTGGTATTCGTGACGTCAATGAATGACGAAGGTATGTGTCTGGCGCAAACATGGTAATCTTGAGATGCGTGTCATGTGAGAACCTGACTACATGCCATAGTCAAGGCGGAAACATGTTTCGACGAGACGCGTTGCGCGTGCTCGCCGGCATTCATTTCGTCGCGTCACGCTGGCGTTGCCACGCCAGGCACCGGTCCTGCACTATGCTCGCAGGCACGCACCGCGCTGCCTTGCTTTGGCGCATGCCCGTTTCAGTGCGTCCGGCGTCTCTCCGTCATGAAAAGAGAGAGATGCAGTGTTGTCTGGGTAACGCATCTGCGCGAAATGCAGCATGTCGCGTTTCGCACCGTTTGCCTTCGCGCCGTGCCGAGGGACGCTGGATGCGCCGGTCGCGCCTGGCGTCTGGCTAAAGGAGTGCTCGCTGTGCCGAGCGTGCGCACGCGTCATAGTTACAATGGAGTATATTGGGCCCTTCATGTTGTGCTCACGGCCATCTTCCTAGCTCCATATATACCTAATTTCGTGTTACGGGACGTCAATGAATGACAAAATATATGACTGGTGGAAACTTCATAATCCTTATATGCGTGTCATATGAGAACATGAAAACATGCCACGCTGTTAGCGTGCTCGTGTCCGTCTCGCTAGCTCCACATATACTAAATTTGGTATCACATGACGTGAATAGGAGAGGAAGATAAAAGACACGTTTAAACATTGTAACCATGACACGGAAGTCATGTACGGTATCATTTACCTCTTGCTCGTAATGTTGTACTGATTTTAAAATGGCATATAAACTTTTTTCATTCATTTTTTGCATATAATCGATCGGCACTGTACGTGGAATCTGTAATTTTTTTGCTTAATTTTTTTTCTTTCTTGCGTTTTTATATATATAGATACGTATACTTATACGGTGCATGATATAACTATAACTATAGTAACTGTAACTATATAACTATAACTATAACTATGCATGATATATATAAGTGAATTGATATAACTTTCTGATTTTGCGCGCCGAGCCATGTCTTTAGCCCTTCTAAGAAACCTGCGGCTATAAAGAGAGTGACTACACCAGCATTGAGCAAATTCCGCGTTCGCTTGGTTTTTCAGATCTCGCGACACGTTTATGAAACCACCCGGTATATGATACACTTGATGAACCTCTTCGGAACCAAAATAATTCTAAATATTTTCTTATGACAAGTGAATTCCGTCATATTCATGGTGGCCTTTATTAAAAATAAACGTGCAACATTTTCAGTTAGCCTTAATATTGTGAATGCGGAATAGATGAACATGATCGCCAAACTACCTATGAGTTCATGCACACAACAGCAGCAACAACAAAAAATGGCCACGTATCTCGTTGCTTAGCGGCAAATGTCGTCGAAAGAGAATAGTTTGCCAGCCGTCTTTTTAGCGTCATGTTTTTAGCACTCCGCGTAGTCATTCCAGGTATTCAATAAAATCTGCACATTGCTATTCAAAAACTAAAGGAACAAAACTCTGTTGTTTTTTCAAGAATCCTTGTTGACTACAAGCAAGAGCCTCTCGATCTTGAGGCGGAGTGTAAATTTTATGAAGGGTGTAAAAATTTTGAATAATTTCTTTTCTATTTCGGTTTCGCGACCTAGCTGCCCAAAATTGTTCTTTTTTTAAATTTGCCTCAATTATAACAACGATAACAGGGATACTAGTTATTTATATAAGCCAGTTAAGCAACACACACGACGTGCATCACTGCTTCTTTCTTGATGGGATGTGCTTGATATATTTTGTCCCACTTTCATGGCTCCCTTAGTCAGGGCATATGCGTGTTCCCGTATAGTGTGCAGCGCGGTGAGCCATACAGAGGGCAGCTCTCTGTGGGCTTCAAAAGTAATCAATAAGTATATATTGTGCTTCAGCTATCCTTCATGAATCAAAGACATATTTATAGGTTAAAATAGAATCTTCAAGTTTGACGATAATCAAGACTCTTCAAGACTGACGATAAATCACGAAAACTAAAAAATGAAGAGGAATAAAGAATTGGAAGAGGAAGAGAGAAAGCAGAGAGGGTAATTATAAAAATTTTCGTTTGGACCCTGTATGACTAAAAAAGGGCAGCACAAGCATAACGAGGTGGAATGAGGGACATATATAGGCTGTAAGTTAACTACAGTGTACCGGTGTGCACCACAAGATGGATGCGTTTGCACCAGGCCATCGTACCTAAAAACTATCTCGTCATATCCACGAAGCGAAAGCTCACGAGAAGCCGAAGTAGTTGGATCCTTTCGAGTTAGCTTAAATCACCCGTAACAATTAGCACCCACACATGTATATGAGTTCCAAGCGGCGTACAGATAGAGACAATCATAATTGGTCATAATTGGTTTGTTGTGCTGAGTTTGCTCTCATTAATACTGCTTTGTGGCATCGCATCTGACCTGAAGTTTGCGAATTCGAGGCCTGGGCTTGTTATCTGGTGGTTGTTCGTTCTTTCCAGTTACACCAAATTCATCGTAGAGCTGGTCTGATTTGTCGTTAACTTTGTCCAAATGTAGCGCGGAAAGTGATTTCATTAATTCCTGCCTAACATTCGGACTTTCACAACTCGTTTGCACCCCTACGAGAGAAACTGCTCAGTCATCAAGTATCCTCGACCTTTTACTAACATCGCACCCAGAAACTGTTTTATCCGTCTCGTACCTGGCTGGGCTAAGTGACCACGCTATAATAAATGCTACACTACAGTTTCACTCCCCAAACTCGTAAAGCGTAAAGAAAAAACTAACGCTTTACGATAAATGCAACTACGTGGCCATTAACGAGGAACTCACAGCATTCTACAGCTGGTTTTGTGGAGACTTTTCACAGCGCCCAGTCGAAACAAACTGGTGTCTTTTCAAAAACAAATTACGTGATCTCATTCGTTCTTGCATCCCCACCGTAATGGTAACAGAGTGACCACAGACACCATGGTTTAGTGTGACACTAAAGCGCCTAAACAAAACACAAAGAAGCGGCATAACCGGTCTGCTAATTAATCAAACACAGTGCAAGCGTGGGAAAAGTACCGCGTCACTGAAAAACTGTTCAATTTACTTGCCGCGAAATCCAAACGCAACTTCTTTGCTTCAACGTTACCGAACACGCTAAACACTAACCCCAAGCAGTTCTGGAAATTTATCAACCCAAGCGCATCTAAAATGTTATCACTCTGTGACAAAAATGGTCAACCCATTCCACTACATGATACCGCACGCGTGTTGAGCAATGTTTTTTGCTCGGTATTCACCGAAGAGCCTGATAGCGAATTTGCCTACCCGTCCCCAATTGAATATCCGGTAATGCAGGAAATCACCTTTGAGGCTGCTGGTATCGCTGCTTTAATCGACAGCTTAAAGATGACATCATCAGCTGGCATAGACGGCATCAACACCAAAATACTAAAAAGTACAAAGCAAATCACCAGTGTCATTCTCTCTTGCATATTTCAGCAATCGTTTTCCACTAGTACCCTACCACAAGACTGGAAGGTGGGAAAGGTCATCCCAGTGCCCAAAAATGGTAACCCAGCGTCAAGGAGAAACTATCGTCCCATCTCACTAACGAGTGTATGCTCCAAATAATTGGAGCACATTCTTCATTCACATATTGCGAAGTTCCTTAGTTCGGTTAATTTCTTCCATCCCAGTCAGAATGGCTTCTAGAAGGGCCTTTCCTGCGACGCTCAACTGGCTCTCTTCATTAATGACATCAGTTCCAGCTTTGATACTATCACTCCCGTTGACACACTATTTTTGGACTTCGAAAAAGCTTTTGATAAAGTACCCCATAACCACCTATTCCTAAAGCTGTCTCGCCTAAACCTTCATCATTTGTTTTTCACTGGATACATGATTTTCTGTGTAACCGTCAGCAATTCGTCTACGTTAACGAACGCTCCTCTCCTCTCACACCTGTTACATCCGGGGTTCCTCAAGGAAGCGTCCTCGAACCCTGCTCTTTTTCATATACATTAACGATCTTCCAACTAACATTTCTTCCAGGATATGATTTTTTGCACACGACTGCATGCTTTATCGCCCTATTAACAATAATAACGATGTTTTATTCCTACAATCTGACCTCAGTCAAATTTAAGATTGGTGCCGCAAGTGGCTTATGTCATAAAACGCATCGAAAACCTCCCATCTGACTTTTCATCGAAAGACGTCATACCCGGCTCGCGATTTTATAATATGTGGTTCTTTAATATCCCCTGTTAACACCTACAAGTACTTAGGAATTAACCTCACTTCTAACCTATCATGGCACACCAACATAACCAGCATGACAAATTCTGCTAATCGCGTTCTTGGCTTCCTGCGGCGTAATATTCGATTAGCACCCCCCTCAGTCAAACTTCTAACGTACTGCTGCTTAGTAAGGCCGAAGCTCAAATATGCATGCGCCCTGTGGGACCCATACCAACATAATCACATTACCATGCTTGAAGCAGTTCAGAATCGCGCCGTATGTTTCATTTTTTTGGTCTATTCCTACAACTCTAGCTCATGGAAAGTCAAATCCCAAGCCAATCTTCCGAGCCTTGTATCACGCCGTCGAGTCACCCGCCTTTCTCCCTTTCATAAGTTCTTTCACAAGTCACTCCAAGCCGATCTCATTGCTCCCGCACACCGACACTCAAGCCGGACCAACCACGAAAAAACCATATACCCCCCTCTTGCCCACACTGTTTCCCATCCCTCCTAATTCTTCAACCAGACATCAAGGGACTGGAATGACCTTCCCACCAAGGCAGTGCTTCATTCCGACCAAGCCATTTTCAAACGCATTATAGAAGAGCTGTTTTTGTAGATATGTCCACCCCTCACGGAAAACCCTTTCCTCTAGTGGCCTTAGATGTATCATAAATAAAAATAAATAAATATCAAGACGTCATCTATAACACAAGCTAGTCCTTTTCCAGGATTATCATCAGCAGCAGCTCATCACAATCATCGTGGCGTAAAGTCGTCGGTCCCTCTCTGGGTCCTCTTGCATATGCTGTGATAGCAGAAACAGAATTCGTGGTCTGGAACGTGCTTCTTCTTAATCGTCCTCAGCGTCATCGTCATCGT
Source organism: Rhipicephalus microplus (assembly GCF_013339725.1). Taxonomy (NCBI): domain Eukaryota; kingdom Metazoa; phylum Arthropoda; class Arachnida; order Ixodida; family Ixodidae; genus Rhipicephalus; species Rhipicephalus microplus. The sequence continues at coordinate 88,638,991 of NC_051174.1, read as the reverse complement.
GGTGAGATATAGTGGTTACCTTGCATGTCTGTTCCCATGATGATGAACAGAATGTGTGGTCTTGAAAGCGCTTCGTCATCGTCATCAGTTCCGTGATCATGATCAGCGGCAGCTACAGCACGACAGAGGACGGGGTTTATTCATGAGCTGCTTCACATCTGAGAGCAAAAGAGTGCACGAACTGCTTTTTGGGCCAACGTGAGATGGGGCCGGTGTTCTGGTAGCACCAGAGTGGAAAGTGTTCAGTCAGCCTATCATCTGAGTGCCTTAGAAATTACTTTTCTCTCTGAGGCAAATATAGGACTAGAACACAGCAAGCGCTCATGTTTTCCTTGGAGCCGCAAACATTGCAAAGCGCACCTTCTGTCATTGCGATTGACATTGTATACATCTTTGTGATATAACGGGCTGAACAAAAGGCCCCGAAAAATATGGGCCCCTTATCTGCATGTAATCTGCAATTGTTGTCGAAAGATGATAGTCTTGCGTGTGGAGAGAGTGAACAAAACATTTATTTGATGTTCTGCGCCACAGAATCAGTGAATGTTATTCCGAAGGCGCTGGTTAGAGTGCCTCGAGCGTGTAGCGGAGGCGAACGAGTGCATGAAGTCACGTCACACGTGAGACATGAGCGCGATCTTGCACTTTTATTTGGAAAACAAAGCGCGTGGCCCTGAGACGGGCGTGTGCGTCCGTCTCAGAGGTGATATGGTGGAAAACGCAAAGTGACGGGAAGTTACCAGCACCGTGTCGTCTTAGCGAATCGTTGGAAACACTCGTTTCTTCGTGCAAGCGTTGCATTGTCAGCGCAGCGTGATAAGCGCTACGGTCCATAGAATACTTATGTATGCCTTTTCTAGTAAAAGACGAACATGCAGAATATGTACGTGTTGTCATGGTGCCACAGATACACGCAATAATTGCTTTTTAAAAGACAATCGCGGACGTATGAACCCCCATTCTTGAGCAACATTGGTGAGCGCTGCGGATGGCGTCGGACGTTTGAGGTATAGGCTGGTGCTGCTTAGAATACCCTGTTCATGGTAACGGTGAACGAACAGACAATTGTACAGACAGACAGACAAACAGACAGACAGACAGACAAAAGTTTTTGCGTCGAAGGTCCCCAAGAAAGACTATCGTCTTTAAACAAAACCATGGCGTAAAAGAGGACAGAGGTAATAACATGGTAGTCACTCATCTTACAACGATGGCGTATCTGTTTATGATAGATATTTGATAGACTACCTGCGAATCGATCAAATTGGCAGAGCGTAATTATAAAGCACTAGATACAATAATTGAAAAAGCTACAGCATATCCACGGAGTCAATGATGATGAGTAGGGCGAAGCGTCCGTCAGCTCGTCCGTGCTTCCGCTCGTCTGTTCGTTCTTGCTTCCATCTGTCCACGCAATCATCTATGCGTCCATTCATACGTCCGTCCGTCTGTCCATGCATCCGTCCATGAGTCCGTCCGTCCGTCTCTCGGTGCCCTCGTGCGTCCATCCGTCCATACGTCCACGCGTCCGCCCATCTGTCAGTCCTTATTCTAGTCTACCTGTCCATCCATCCGGGCGTCCATCTAGTGAACACTCTAAGTACCGCCATCTCGCATCCTCTGTAACACATACCTGCTCTGCACGTCCATCCATCCCTCCGTCAGTCTGCCGGTCTGTCTGTCCGTCCGTCCATGCTACTGTCCATGAGTCCATCTAGTAAACACTCTAAGTATCGCCATCTCCCATCTCGCATCACCTTTGCACATACCCGCTCTAGATCGGGTATGTGTCTCGGTGGCTACGTACAACATCAGAGGATGTACAGACCAACACCACCTAAATAACTTATCTAGGTGGCGTTGTACAGACTCACGCTTTAAGGATCTTCGCCCCTAAAATAAAATCAGGTAATGTATTATCCTATGGACAATACGATAGTAAAAGATAATCCAAATTGAATTTCTACGTGATAGATGTTTCAGCTATTTTAACGGCCAGTACATTTCAATTTTAAAGGAAAAAGCAGTGGCTTAAATCGTCTATGCGAGGATACACATAGCGCGAGTTACGGACGGCTGCACGAACGGGTAGATGGACCAAGAGGCAGACACATATACACATAGATGGATGAATGGACGCAGGAACGGAGACATGGACGGACGGACGCACACAAGGACAGATAGACGGACGGACTATTGAGCGAGCTGACGCCAGTCAAGCGCCAGCCCAATGATCACACGTCACTCCAGAAGCTTCCTAGTTTTCTCCGGCACTCCAGCTGGGCGCCATGTGACGTTACTGCTTCTCTGGCATGCGCTGCATCGGTTTAGATAAGCCAAGCGAAACTGCTATACTTCGGCCAATGTATTTTACGATAAAAGACGCCGCCCAACCACTTCATCCAGATGGTAAATCAGCGAAGCTGAAACGTGTAGCTACAGGCGGTTGCACGCGTCGCAGTCGAAGGCAAAGTGTCGCTCCAGAAACTCCCACCGAAAGCAGGCGTCGGCCTCAGTGGACGTGGTCCTGCTATTTCCTTGTTGAGGTTGCTGTGCCTGCAATGCTGTTTCCTCCCCTTGCCTTAGGATTCGACCTGCCAGGCTGCCGGATACTGGGTGAGCAGCAGCTGCTAGCGCTTCGCCACCCAGTCTTGTGTTTACGTCTACTTTGCTTCAATGGCCATTCGAACATGAATTCTCTCACGGATCAGTTGTCTGCATTATTCCTAGAAAGTTGTCGGCTGTTCGGACGTTCCTACGGGCCCATGCCTTCTCCATGTTGAAGCTCTAAGATAAAAGCGTTGCGCCGCTACTGCGCATGGGCCTCACGGCACGGCTGTGAAGAGGTGAATGACAGCTTTTTCAATGACGCACGCTCATGATTGTGACGTATAGAACAACATTGCTGACGAAGCAGCCAATAGAGACCGTTATTGTTACTCGTGGCGTAGACATTTTTGTTTATCCTAGCCTTATGCAGCTTTCGCTGTAAATGATTAGCTCATTTGTTGGCTCGGAAACCTAGAATTCTTCACATATTTTCAAGATATAAGTTTTTCGCTAACACGGGAGCTCATAGATTTTCGCAGATGTTTATACAGGGTTTACTTTTTAAAACTTTGTTTTGAAAAAACTGTTCTTGTTTTAATGCCAAATGTGCTTTACACATACTGCTATGTCCTTTCTGAAAGATGTTTGTAGCTAAATGATTTTTCGGCACTTTCCTGCATGTTCATTTTGATAAATTGAGTCACTATCGAGCAAAATATTTGAAGTGATAGAATACAAAAATACACTATTCTTGCAAACTGCGTCTTCCCTTTTCTTTCTATGGCGAGACTTTGGAATACACGTTAGATGTCATGGCACGAGCCTACTTTGCTGTTTTTGAACAGCCCGTATAAATGACTCCTCCACCTGGATATGAAAAAACTTCATTAAACTAAAGCAAACTTTATCGTTCGGAAGATGGTATACTAATACTTCTTTTGTTAGAAAAAAGCTTCGATAAATAAAATGAGGTGTTCTAGAACGACCTGATCAACCAAATGTTTATTCATTGCAATAAATTGAAAGAACATATGAAGTAGACTTTAAGGGTCCAAATTAAGCAAGATATGTTGATAAAATTGACAGATAAAAAAGAAAGGAAAGTGTGATGACGCTGACAACGGGTAATGACTGCAGGCAGCCAGGAACTTTTGAACTGGAAATAACGAAAAACCGGTCTGTGAGTTAAACGTTCCATTTCATTGCATCACACTGAGAGTGACGTGGAAGTATATAGGCTCGCAGAAGTTCAGATCTGTTGAAGACGGCAAGTGGAACAGCCGGGACGAAGTGGGGCTGTTGGTGAAAACAAAAGACAGGAAAGAAACTTCTTTACAAAGGGACTGCCTGAAAGTAAATGAAAAATAGTGCGAATTGGAAAGAAAGAAAGAAAAAAAAACTACCTAAGAAGAGAGATGGATGGATTCCCGAATAGAGACAGACAACCTAAAAAATTTTTTACCATCCCTACAACTATACTGTTGAAAAAATTGAGGAGGCTGTCAAGACAGCGGTAAGTACGGCGAAAAACATTTGAAGCAAGGCATGTTATGGGAGGGCGCCAGGAGTATAAAAAACGAAACAAAAGAAAAAGATATACGGACCCGTCAGGTGAAGTGGAAATTTAAAGCTGAGAATGTTGGGATATTAAATGGGACAAACATAGGGAGAAATATCTATTTCCGCTTCACAGCATGGAACACGAAACTGAAAGAAACGCCATGTATATTGCGGCATAGCAACAGTGTAAATATCCCTACCTGTTCGAAGAGCATGCAGTTTTTTGCTTAATCAGGAAGATTCAAGGTCGGTGACTTTTAGTGGCCGTTTGAACCCACCGCGGGCGGGGTTGCGTGGCCATATCTGGAAGCGGCTTGATTTGTACGCTGGATGGCCCCGATAGATGCATTCCGGTTAGAGCTGAGTAATGCGGTTTTCCAGCGTGAGTAGATGCTGGCATCGGAAGAGGTAATGGAATTTCCATTGTCAGAATTGTCTAATAGGTTCTCAGATTCTCACATCATGTGACTAAGAGTGGCACCTTCGACCATTCACATGCATCTGTTGCTAGTGTACATGTCTGGATACGTGATGTGCATCAGCCTGGGATTCTGTATGGATCTCTTTGTAATTATCTCTATTGTACCGCTTGCGTCCTGGTTAGCCTAGCGTGAGGATATGGGTATATTCGTCTCTTTAACGGGTGGCCCCATCGTGGTGTTCTTGTGGCCAAGGTACTCGGCTGCTGACCCGCAGGTCGGGGGATCAAATCCTGGCTGCGGCGGCTGCATTTTCGATGGAGGCGAAAATGGTGTAGGTCCGTGTGCTCAGATTTGTGCGCACGTTCAAGAACCCCAGGTGGTCAAAATTTCTGGAGTCCTCTACTGCGGTGTCTCTCATAGACATATGGTGGTTTTGAGACGTTAACTCTTACACTTCAATCAATCTCTTCAACGAGTGGTCTTTCGTGATATCGTGAAACCTGGTCATACAATCTTCTCACGGCTAGATGCCTGCAGTATCAATGGAGTCTCTGCTTGATCCGACGTTGCTCGGTGGGTGAGGCACGTGATTTCGGAGAAAGAAAGCGCGAAGAAGTCTATTCACAATTACTGCTTCCGCTCTAAAATATTCCAAAATCAATACTACTTTTAGAGTTTGTGGTTACCTAAAACACAAATAAAGCAAAGGGGATGTTGAGGACATGATGGTTATGACGATTGAATTCGTTGCAGAAAACTGCTGCTCAAATTATTGACGTGGAGTGCGCTATTGACACTTTTCGCCTTATGCTTTCTGGTGGCCACTGAGGAGGTCCTACTCCAGCTCCTCGCTGACGTCACAAGAGTGATTACGTCGGTGAGGCTCTCCCGAAATCTGGGTCAAACAGAGCCAGTGTAGGGCGACCCCCACCGAGGGCGCGCAATCTGTCGTCTCCACTATCAATGAAGACAGCGGGTACGACAGGCGTCCGACAACGACGAGCTCTACTCGGCTCTTCCGCTTGTGATTGCTGTGTGCGGAACTAAGAGCCTAATGGAGACAATGTGGCCTGCTGTAATTGCACATACAAATATAAGAGGCTTAGAACTTATCCGGTGGCCATAAAACTCTTTTCTTGTGTTTTCCTTCTTTTCAAATATCTGCGATAGAAAACAGGACCTACGTTTTCGTGCCACGCTGGCCGTCGTTATTTTACAGCCTTACGATAGAGGCGCATACCCACTATGGGGAATTGGCCAAGAATCGAGTGGTTTCAAAAATTACTGTTCAGATTTAAAAAAAAATGGAGGTAAAACAGAAACATTATCGGTAGCCTAGGAAAAGGTGGTGCTTAATGTAGTGTGTACAAATATTTACATAAACGAATTTATTCCTAGAATAGAGCAATAATCTGATTTTATACGTATATAATTTTGTAGAGATGTTAGGATAAGGAAACAGGTTAATTAGTCAACCTAATAATTACATCAATATAGTCCCGGAAGGCCGCGCATACTGTTGCATTAGAGAAACTTGAAATGAAAGCTCCAAAAGACAAAATGAAAGGCACAGATAAGTCCACATCAACACCACGTAAAGGTATTTCTAAAAGGGCTTTTCGTAATGTGTTAAAGCGCCTGCAGGACAAAATGAATTGATCTATTGTTTCCAGTTCATCACAGAACGCACAATGGCGAAGGTGCCTTAGCAGACCTGTGTTTACAAAACTTTGGTACCCGGCAACGGAGCCTTGTGGTAGCTACTTCTTGTTTACGAGTGCGGCAAAAGTCTCTTCGCCAGGGATATAATAAATGGCGATATTCTTTAATGTTTCTTAGTGCTGTACCTCTAAAGACTTCCATAAGCGAACGTCTGCGGAATTGAGCAGCAGTCACATAAACGGATGATGGACAGTGTGGTAGAATCTGTTCGCTGATTGACGACTAAGCTAAGAAATCGGCTATTTCATTTAGAAACAAACCTTTATGTCCAGGCACCCAAACTAATCGTACTTTTCTCAAATGCGCAAGTACTAGTGCAAGGAACGCCTTTGTTACTTGATTATGAGCATGAACAGAAAGTGCCGCACAGAGAGATAAGGAATCTGTTAATATGACAGCTGATGTAATTGCAGTATCTAACTTGCGTAAGGCGAGCACTACTGCTAGACATTCAGCCACAAAAACGGGTATGAAGTCGGGTAGTCGAAGGGAATGAATCCAATCTTAAATCGGGCTCAAAATACCAACCCCTAATTTTTCGTCATATTGCGATGCGTCTGTAGCAATAATAACGTTCATTGTAATACTGCGCAGGTTATCTTGTAGTAAACCACCCAAAATATTATGGGGAAGTAATTTGGCATTATTAGGAAAAATGTTATGAAATTGAATTTCCACAGGGTATGAATTATCACGTCTCAACATGATGTCGCATATAAGTACGTTCAGAGGCTCCAGTAAATTTTGCACAAATATAATTTGTGGGGTGTGCGATCGCGGCCATCTAGCACCAAAAATGATTCCGGGTTGTAAATAAAGGCTGTTTCTGAAAGTCGTAATGGTGATTCATAAATTCTTAAGGATGTCTGAACTGTCAGAAGGCGAATTCTACAAGAAAGCGGAGGGACCCTCGATTCAAGATACAACACGTTGTTAGCAACTGTTTTGGTAAGGCCAAGGCAAAGCTTCGCTTTCCAGAAGAATTAGAGGCCGCAACTTGTAAGCTGGAACTCCAGAGAAAAGAGGAAAGCTGTTATGAGATCACAACTCGAATCACGCGCAGTTGCATGTTGGCCGCCTTGACCGCTGATGCCACCGCCGGTGTCCGTAAGCACATCACGAGAAAAAAGAAACCTTGCGTCAATGACACAGTAGGACTTTAACCCGGGTCCGCTGGGCGCCAGCCCAATATTCTACCACTGAGTTATGCCGGCGCTAGTAACTTGTCACACTTGCCTTAGGCAGGCAAGGCCTAGCACCAATGGCACAGTGGGTCTCGAACCCAGCACCACTGCATGCCAGCCTAGTATTCTGAAAAAAAAAAAACACTGAACTACTCCGGTGCTTGTGACATGTTGTCAAACTTGCCTTAGGCAGGCTTGATGCCGAGAAAGCAATCGTGTTAATACAACTTACAAAGCGTTTTACATCACCGAAAGAACAACCAGTCGTCGCACAGTGCGAATAGCGTAACGAGTGGGCCATCCAATGCTCCAACCCATTACAAATGCTAATTCTTTTTTCCCTGATAACTCTGGTGCATACCCACTTGAGCCATAATTGCTCATCGTCGTGAGCTTCTGCATGGACAATTGGCACAAAATTCCTAGCAAGTGTTCAGGGTATACCACGCTTTTCTGAAGAATGACGAAAAATAGCATAGCGAATGCCGGCCTACTATCCAAACGTTTATTAATAATGCCCTAGTTTTTGCCAAGCAAGTGTGCTTGGAATAGTTACCCAATCAGTGTTTTGAAAAGGGTCTGAAAGGCCGCTATTGTAGCTTTTGTTGTGACTCTGCTGCGCCTACCACGCAGGCCTGGCGTTTTTTAGAACAAATGCTCAACTAAAAAGACGCAGACAAGAAATAAGAAAAGCCAACCCAAAATGTATGTTTTCTATGTCGTGTGTGCCTTTTTTGTTGTTACCAGAAGTGGTCTGATGTTAAAAGCCTTTATCAGTGTCGAAGACGCACCCAGAAAGACAAAGCAGGAAAACAATTTGTCTCGCCAGAGTCTGTGACTGATCGTTAATGGACTACACGGAGGAAGCATCATGGAGCACATTTAATTACGTGCGAATGGATTCTCAAACTTCTCCACGTCTCGCACTGTACACAGCACTAGACAGGGGTTTCCTTTGAAAAGAGATCCCATTCAAGAAACATTCCTTTCTTTGAACTTCGTGTTGTCATGCTACCTTTTTTAAAAGATACGTGCATGTTCTTATCCAAGCATTTATAAGCAGAAACTTATTATTTTTGTTCCGTTTTCTAGACATTTATCGATAGCTTATTGGTGTACAGGCGGCCGCTACTTGGCGATTCACAGAAGTTACTTTAAAGATTGCCCGCACGCATACTTTTTATTCAAATAAGCCACTTGAGAAGCGCACTCAACGTCAGCGCTGCCTCCTCCTTGCTGGCATGTGCTCGATTTGTATTGCCCTGTTTTATTGTTCAACTATTCATACCATGCGCATTTTCGCCTTCGTTTGCTTTGCCGCTGAGCCATATGAGAAATAATAAAAGGAAAGTATCCGTAGGCTCGAAAAAACACCAGAAAATGTACCGCGATATTCAAATTTACAACACAGCGACAAAAATACGTGAAAAGCTGTACGACGTTTTGGCTATTGCTATGAATGTGCCTAAATCATTTTTTCGTTTAATCAAAGGCGTATTTGTGCGTTAAAAAGGAATCTTCAAACACGAAAAACCTATTATTCAGCACAGCTTGAGCTAGTGCGTTCGATCATGCAAAAGAGAGGACGAGAAGCGATAGAAGAAGTGAAGCGGAAAGGGAGAAGGCACGGAGCACAATACGGAAGATTTCCTGTTATGCACTGAATGGTTAGAAAAGGGGAAGAGAGATATAAAAAATAAAAATAAAAAAATGATATTTGGGCAGTAAATAACCGCAGATAGCGCGCGAGATTTAGCAAGGCAGAAGCATTCGCCCATGCCCGACGTTCGTAAAAGGCGCAAGAGTGCATTCACTGCCTGATGGGCCTACGAAAGATGGACACTGTTTCCTAGAAGCAGCTCAACGAGAAATGATCGATAGCCTGTCGTCACAGGGCGTTGCAAAGTACTCGTCTCTCCGAGGCAGATTGTGGCCAATGTTACGGCAATTGGTCTATGTCTTCTTTGGTGTCGCCAACGTCACAAACAGCAGTACCAACCTTGCCGGTTGATGTTTCATATGAAACCACTTGCAGTGATGTAAAGTGACAAACGTTTATGAGCTTGTATCTACTACACTTAGTGGAGTGGAAGAACCGTGTAATCGGGGCTTTTTTGTATGCTATCTAAGCTTACGTCTTTATTATTACATGACGAAAATTTCCAACCAAATGAGATAGAGATGAAAAGCCCTCCGTAAAACCGATACAGAATATAACTTACGGCCTTGGCTCATCTTGGAATTACGACGCATCTCTTCGAATGAGATACACAATGGACTGCCTCTAAGTAAGTCATATTCACTGAACAAAAATATAAAACACTATATATTACAATACAAAGGAAAATTAGGCAATATGCCTTTTTGTTTGGGGTTCAGTAATGAACCGTCATTAGCATAAAAATGTCACCCTGTAAAAGGTTTCACTCATTTGGCGACAATTACAAATGCATTTGAAAAGAAAAGTGATGCACAGTTATTGATTTGAAACTGTGAATCGTGAGCATATATTTAGATATAAATTTTCGCCTAGGCCAAGACGGCAGCCGAAGCCGAGGGTTCCTGGACCAGGGAACCTTTCGCCTTACATTGCCCGGAACGCTGTTTTGAAATAAACGTTTATTCCTCTCTGTCTCGTGAGAGCTTTTTGACTTTACAAGATTTTCCTCTGGTTGATCGTCGTTGAAAAAAAATTAGGTGAGTGCTATTTCTCGTTTTACTACGACACTTTTTTTACATAAAGCCCTTGATGTGAGGTTCTCGAAGCTATTCAAGCTAAATATGGTTTTTGAAAGATTTTTGCGTATGTATCTCGAAACATTTTATAGCTACTTGTTGCAACACACTCTCAGAAATTCAGAATATAGAGCATTCTGGCGATATTCAAACGTCCAAACGTGCATCCTTTTACACGTTTCTTTACGGCGAAAGCTTGTAGCAGTAGTCGGTTGCAGCACAAACAAATTGCGCATGTTCATGCTGCCAGGCTAAATGACCCTGCCACCTAGATGAAGGTATACTGAATTGCAGGAAAGTTTATGATTCCGTAGACGGTCTCATAGTTATCTAATTGTTAGACGAGAGCTTAACTAAATGTGAAGATATGCTTAAAAAAGACATTACAGATCGCATGGCTCTTCGTTGCGATGATACATACATTAAAGAGGTAGAAGTAAATGAGAGATAAAAGGTCTAAATACTCTTTGCATTAAAGAAAAGAACAGCAGAATAAAAAGACTGAACTTGTGGTGCCACCAAAAATCCGTTATGATTACAGCAATTTCGGGCCTTCTGAACCGTAAATATAGAAACCCGGCCTGCGAAATAAATGATCCATTTCACTGCATCAAACTCAGAGTGGCGTTGAAAATTATGGCCTGCCCACAGTGCAAACTTTCTTTCAGGTGGCAAGTGGAAGAGCAAAATTGAAGCGCAGCTGCCTTACAAGTGATTAAAAAAAACAGAAAAGTTTAGAAAAGATGTGGTACAATTGCGAAATAAATGGAAAGAGAAAGCTTGACTCTAAAGAAGCAAGAAAAAAAGTTCCGGAAAAGAAAGATGGATGGGGTACCGAGAGTAGACCGTTGACTTGAAAATCGTTTTACGAAACGCGGTCACTGTATTCTAAAAAAACAAACGTGGAAGTGAAGTGAACACTTGGTCAGGGAAAGTATGAAGAAAAAATGTTCGATGAAAAGCATGTTATGTTAGGGCGCCAAGAATAGAGAGATAAAATGAAACAAAATGATATCAGGACACGTCACCTGAAATGACAATATGAAGTAGTGATTAATGGAGGCAGATGGTTATATAAAACACAAAAGAGAACAATTATATATAAACATTTGATTACATACGAATAAGAATAAAAAAAACTATTTGCGCAAATAAAATGGCGGAATCGTTAGTACCCGTTATAGATACACTTTATAATTCATATAAAATATTTTGCAAATGTTAGGTACGCGATGCACTCCTAAAAAGATGTGATACCATTGGTTGTAGTCTACCTCAACCTCATCCTTCTAGTTATTTTACTCTCATGATCTGGCTTCGCGGTTACTACATGTTAGGACATATTTCTTTTCAACTTCCAGTGTGTCTCCACCTATCGCAAAGCGCTGTTTTTTGCCGAGACTGCGGCACACTACTTTAGTTTTTATGCACGTTAATTTTCAGACCTACTCTTCAGCTTTCCGTGCGCAGTTTAGTTCATGAGTTGTTTGTGTACTTTGAGTAACTCATCAAGGTAATATTATCAGTGGATCGCAGGTTAGTAAAAGACCCTTTGTTAAGTGGGTATGGTAGAATAAATAATTTATGTCAGTTTTAGCGTTAAACGTTAGAAACTGGTCCAAGTATTTTCATAAAATTTTATATGCTCACAGAAAAAGCCACTTGCTATGAAATTACACAATTTTTTATGCCTAGCTTACCTATCCTTCCTATGGCCTACTCCCAAGTTTAAAGCGGCGTTTACTTATTCAAAGTACTGTTTCTCTGCAACTTTCAAAAGGTATATAATATATTCAGCCGTGTTATTGTAAAGGCTCATAGGTTAAATCATGTATAAAAAATAAAAAATTATCTATGAATTTTTGTTAAAAATAAAAGTACTGCATGTGCAAGGCCAGGAGGGTGTGCTTTGTTGTGTAACTTTTCGCAGCTCCACTATTTAAGAAATCTGGAATATTTATAGCTCTAATTGTGTCTATTTTTTGTATCTTACACATACAAAGTTTCATAAAAATCTATTCATCCCTTTTTGAGAAAAGGTACGTTGAGAGAAAGAGAGAGAGAGAGAGGGAGAGAGATGTAGACTTTATTATTTCTGGCATATTGCTGGAATGGACTTCCACCCAGGAACCAACAGAGAGACCGTAGTTGAAAATTTCATTTTAAAATGCAACTTTAGGAAAACGAAGTTTTACGTGCGAATTCCACTTGCGCCAGAGTGTGTGTGGCTCAACATATACAACGCTTGGAGCGGCCGCTTGACGTCGGGATTCCATAGGTTTGTTCGGCAGAGTACAGTGAATTTTGTGGTTTCGAAATTACAAATTCAATTTTTTGGGGAGGGGAGTGCTTAATTATCCTAAATAATATCCCAAACTATTCCCAATATGGGGCCCTGAAAACCTGTACACACGCGGTGAATAGCAATGAAGAGATAATGTCTCCTTGTCTCCATCACCTTGCACCCTTCTTTATTGTGATTCACTCGCTTCTTTTATCTATGGCAAGCTACCTCAAACCATCAAGAGCAAGTATGTAACAACTCTATAGTAGTGGAACTTACCTTTCGAGAAGAAGTCTGCAGGCTCACAAAGAGGGTTTAGCTTTATGTCAGAAAAAGCAGTGAGCGATAAAAAGGAAAATAGTAAGTGCAACCTTAAGAGCCAAGAAGAGAGCAGAGTGGGTCAGGGAAAAAACCGTGGTTGAGGATGCCATGGCTGAAATTGCAAAGAAAAAATGTACATGGACCGGGTACGTAGCACATAGGCAGGATAGCTGCTGGTCATTAAGGGACACTCATGAGATTCTCAAAGAAGACAACCGCACGAAGGGGAGACAGAAAGTTAGGTGGGCCGATGAGAATAAAAAGTTCGCAGGTATAAAGTGTCAGCAAAATTCAGAAGAACGCTTTGATTGGCGGATCATGGGAGAGGCTTTTGCCATGCAGTGGGCGTCGTCAGGCTGATGATGATGATGATAATGATGATGAAGTGCCAGATTCACTGCTAAATGACGTGAAACCGCATGGCAACCTACATCTCCGAATTCGCTTATAACTCATAAAAGGCTGCCAGGATATTTTCGATTCAGTCTTTCTCATTAAATTAGACATCTGCAGGAATGAAATAAAGTTTTTTCATTCCATTCCATAATCTTTCATAGCAGCAGTCGTGATCACAATTTTTCTACGTTTATTCTCATAGAAGCTAATTCCATGACATTATTTCTGGAGCGCAAAATTTGAAGTCTGAAAGTTATCTAAGGGTGTGGTGTGTTTTCTCACTTTTTTCACTTTATCAGGCAACTATAATCACCATCTCTGATGCTGGCCGTCCCTTGGTTCAGGAACGTACTCCTAGCATACTTCCTTGTTACGAACTGTCGGCACACTATCATTTAAGAATAAAGTTCATGGTCAGAAAGAGGTACTTCTGCAATTGCACAGAAAGCAAGCGCGAGTACACCTGATCACGATTAATTTTTTGCTCAAGAACACTCCAACAACCGTGGTAGTCATTTTTAGCGTGTGATAACGTAAAGCAAAAAGGGATAGAGGGAAAGTGGAGCAGATCACAGTGATGAAGCTTAAGTGCGTTGGACACAAGTGCTGGAATAATTGCCCAGCGGAGAGCACTAATGACGCTTCTCGCCTTGTACTAGCCGGCGGTCACTCGAGAGGTGCTGCACTGGGTCAATGCTGACGTCACAAGAGTTGTTGAACGTACGGCACTCTCTCGGAATCTGGGTCAAATTGAAGAATGTAGGACGACACCCGCCGAGTGCCCGCAGTCTGTCGCCGCCACTACCAATAAGGCTACGACAGGACCCAGACCACAACACACCCTGCAGGACTCCTGCAGTTGTGATTACTGTTGCGCGGTACTTCGGTCGTGTTGGTTTGCGATACGTGGCTCGATTAACAATAAACGCATGCTGCTCCCGGAGGATAAAAGGGTGGCGCGTAGAGAGCCGAGAGTGCCTGAAGATGAGTTTGGCATCGCAAAGCAGAAAACATGGGACTCTCCGGCCTCTCTCAGTAGAGGGAACAGGGACAACAGAAGTGTTTATATCGACAATTTCGGGCCGAGTCTAGCCACAAACACACACAACACGCACATGCACACATACACACACACATATACATATATATATGAATTGTCGATATAAACACTTCTGTTGTCACTGTTCCCTCCACAGAGAGAGGGCGGATAGTCATATATATATATATATATATATATATATATATATATATATATATATATATATATATATATATATATATATGTGTGTGTGTGTGTGTGTGTGTCTGTGTGTGTGTGTGATTTAACAGACAATAATGCCAAGGAATGTATAGGGGAAGTCATTCGAACATATGGAATGTAAATAAGAAGAAAGGAAAGAGGGTGTGAAAAAATAACCAGCCGTGAGCAGGAATCGAACCTACGACCTTCGAATAACGCAAGAGCATCGAACGCGTTATTCTAAGGTCGTAGGTTCGATTCTTCATCACGGCTGGTTATTTTTTCACCCTCTTTTTTTTTCTTCTTATTTACATTCCATTTGTTCTAATAACTTCCCCTATACATTCGCCCCGCCGCGGTGGTCTAGTGGCTAAGGTACTCGGCTGCTGACCCGCAGGTCGCGGGTTCGATTCCCGGCGGCGGCGGCTGCATTTCCGATGGAGGCGGAAATGCTGTAGGTCCGTGTGCTCAGATTTTGGCGCACGTTAAAGAACCCCAGGTGGTCAAAATTTCCGGAGCCCCCCACTACGGCGTCTCTCATAATCATATGGTGGTTTTGGGACATTAAACCCCACAAATCAAATCAATCCCCTATACATTATTTGGCATTATTGTCTGTTAGATCTCATTATTATCGTGTCAAAACACGGAAAAACAAGCCCTTAGGTACACACTTCTTTCCCTTATATATATATATATATATATATATATATATATATATATATATATATATATATATATATATATATATATATATATATATAGGAAAGAAATGTACACTCAAGGGCCTGTTTTTTTACGTTTAGAAAATAATATTGAGATCAAACAGAATAAAATGCCAATTAATGTATAGGGGACGTTATTATGCCTACTTGTAATGTAAAATATCAAGAAAGAAAAGGAGCTGGAAAGACAACTTGCCGTGGCCAGGAACCGAACCTGCACGCTTCGAATAAGGCGCTCAATGCTCTACCAACTGACCATACCACAGCGGCTATCCCCCAGGCACTTTATTGGGTATATATATATGTGTGAATTGAACGTGGAAGTGTCAGTCAGCGCCACCACTACTGGCAACTGGTTTCTCTGCGTACTGCAAGCACTTTTGGTGTCTATCTATCTATCTATCTATCTATCTATCTATCTATCTATCTATCTATCTATCTATCTATCTATCTATCTATCTATCTATCATTTTAGTTATTTATTTTTTGTGAATATTACAACCCTCAAACAGCGTTTTAGCCGAGTGGATGCACATTTTAAACTTTACTGATTTGTAAGCAAAATAAAAATAAAGTGGCTAAATTCTGTAAGGCTTCAGGAGATCAAAAAAGGCAAAAACAAGACTATGACTTGTAATAAACAGGCTTAAGGTCATATAATGAAATCAAATAAGTGCTGCAATCAAGGTGAGCACTTCTGTAGAAAATAAATACTGCAGTGATTGAAATAAACAGCAGCAGCTCATGTATTAGAGTTGACACACTCAACGCTGGAGCTGCGTAGCAAGACGATTCAAGAAAATATTTACCTATTTATCTATCTAGCCGCCTACGTCTAGGTGCTCTCTTGATCTCTCCCTTAACTTCAGGTGAACCAAAACTACTATAGTAGTGTATAACTTGGTTTGGCAAATATGACTCACTGGACAATACATGTTAAAGTCCTGTCGCGTTCGTCGGGAAAATCTTTCCGCATGATGTGTGCCATATACCAAGTGCTAGGGTCTACGCGTGTGCGCCACAGGTGATTGCCAGTTTAAATCTGCCAAGGCATGTCGAGAATACACGAGTAACTTTAACACCTGAACGTTAAGAAAACACTGACGTCGATAGCTTTCACCGGCGAATGTAAAGAATAAATTGGAAGGCGCCAGCAGGAATCTGACCCCACCATTCTGCGTGGAAATCAAGTATTGTACCGAAGCGCCAGGCTGGGTCTTAGAACTACTTTTCAAATTGACTCTAGTGTTCGTTAGACGCCAAATGGGGTGGCAGTTCTGGCTATCCAATCTAATAAACATTACATTAACTCGTATGATACAAACGTCGCGGTGGGTTAACGCCATTTGTATGTGAAGGCCATTCGCTGAAGCTGTATTCTGTAGCTGTGTCCAGAGTGGCGTTTCTCGCGAGTTCAGAGCTTCATATTAGTGCAACGTTTCTGGTGTTGCTAATATTTATGCTGGTGTTAACGCGAGCCTTAATAGGTGCTGCTATAAATGATAGGCGGCTGTGGGAATTATTGAGTGCAAATAATTGGTGCAAATATTTTTACAGTTGTACAGATAATAATATGGACGCGTATTCATGATGATTGTTTTTGCGAAGAAGAAATAGTAGCCATTAAAAAATGCCAGGCCTGTGTGGTAGCTGCAGTTAAGTCACAGCGAAACCTAGAAGAGCAGCCTTTCAAAGCCTTTTTAAAACACTCATGGGTTTCAAAACACTCAGTGGGTACTAAGGAACTGCAAACACAGTTCCTTTAAAGGTACCCACTCTAGCGCATTAATAATAAACTTTTGAGTAGTAGGCCGTCATTCGCTATGCTATTTTTCGTCATTCTTCTGAGATGCGTGGTATCCACTAAACACTTGCTAGGTATTTTGTACCACTTGTTCATGCAGTTGCTGATGGCGATGAGGAATTCCGGTTGAAGTAGGTATGCGCCACAGCTAATAGGAAAACAAGAACAAGCTTTTGTATTGAATTGGAGCATTGGACGGCCCATTCGTTACGATAATCTCATTGTGCGACGAGTGGTTGTTATTTCGCCGTTGTAAAACGCATTATAAGTCGTAACAACGCGAGTGCTTTCCCGACATCAAGCCTGCCTAAGGCAAGTTTGACACGTCACAGCACCGGAGTAGCTCAGTGGTAGAATACTGGGCTGGCACCCAGCGAACGTGGGTTCGAGCCCCACTGTGCCATTGGTGCTAGGTCATGCCTGTCTTGGGCAAGTTTGACGACAAGTTAAAAGCACCGGCGTACCTCAGTGATAGAATATTGGGCAGGCACCTAGCGGACCCAGGATCAAGCCCTATTGTGTCCATAGTGCAAGGTTGTCTTTTTCTAATTTTGCGCGATGTAGTTACGGACACCGGCTGTGGTGGCGTACAGTTGGCAACTGCGCATGACCCGAGTCGTGGTCTCATAACAGTTTCGCTGTAACAATTGCGGAGCACCAAGAAGACGTAGCATCATGAGACAGACGAAGGTTAATTCAATAGCGGGAAATGGCGCTGTAACACTTTGTAGAGAAATTCAGAAAAAAATAAATGTTTCTTAACACGCTGCACGATAGAAAATAGTTTGCCAACGCTGAACTAGAAGTGCTCCTTTCATAAGGAACTACGTCGATTCGGCTTTATCCGGTACTAATTGTGTTATTGCTCATACCCGATTCTCATCCACTATAGTCAAATATTATTTTCGCACTTTTCTTGCACTCAGGGTTCAAGGGCCTCTATAGGAAAATATAACTAGTGCGCACCAAGAAGACATGACCCGGGGCTCAGATATTATAATTTTCCTTCCGTACGTCCTCTTGTTGTTTTTACCTTATTCATTTGTCCATAAAGCCACGTATGCCAATCGATGTTTCTCAATGACCTGAGGTTAACACGTGGCTTTAGCCTTGGGCTAAAGAACTCTGTGGTTATAAATATGCTCAGTACACAAAAGGTAAAAAAGAAAAAAACCAGCAGCTGCTTCTGACTTCCTGACCTAAGCTGGTAATGAAGTACGTAAGATGAAAAAGGCAGCAGACAAGTAGACGGTATATAAATATTGACGCCTGACATTCACAGGGATCACTCCATTTGGTGTCAAACAGAAAGCCGTCACGGGCACCTCAAAACAGTTCCTGTTTTTTAATAGAAAAACTGAAGTGTTTTAGCATCATCTTGAAAATCTGAACGGTTTTGAGAACTTCTTTCGCATTGTTGGTTCTATGCAGAATTCATTCACGGTCATTGATACTAATAGATAGATAGATAAATAGATAGATAGATAGATAGATAGATAGTATAAATAAATTATTAATAATTTAAACAATATAATTACTGAGTGAGTGAGTGAGTTTGTGAGTGATCGATTGATTGAGAACTCTGCCAACTATTCTCGATTTAGTTAATTTCAAATGAAAAATTTTAGTTAAATATCAGAGTTATTTGTACAAAATATCCTCGCAAATATTGCGGGCAAAGTAGTCAAGTTTTTGGTCTTTATGGGGGAAAGTACATATCATCACACAATCTTATCTCAATGCCTGTGTCACGTCTACAAATAGAAGACGTAGAAAAACACATGAAAAGTACAGCAAAAGCACCACACGAATAGAGCATGTCGATTGAGCTCATTGAAAAATCCATCTTCAGAAAAACGTAGAAGTGTAGCTAACAACTGTGTTCTCCAGCCAGCCAATCGAACTGTTGTGGCAATGCACAAAAATTAGACCCTTTTTCAGGGCACACAATTCCAAATTCCATGCATGTATTCTCTGTAACATGACAGCCGGTAGTATTCGAGAAATTGGATATCTATTTCCCGCACAGCCTTGAACTCGCCATGAACAGACCGCGTCACATATGCTGTTGTGGTTTTACGTTGACACAGCACTGCATGGAATCAGAGCCTGCACTTGGAAGATGCTCTCCCAGGTGTACCAGCAGAATATCGATCCTGCAGGATGTACCAAAAGATGCAACGACAGTTCTTTGGTTCGGTCAGACTTGTTTGTCCGCACAAATGGGGATGGTGAATTCAGACTGCTATATAGCCTTGGCAGAACAGATCTGCCCAACAAGCTATAGAGCTTCGTTCCGGTCACAGAGCGAATCAGGGAATGACCATGACACCTCTTCTTTCGTCCAGACAGCGACGAGGTCGTTCGGCGTGCCAACAGCTCCGCCGTGTTCTCGTTCATAAACCGAGGACCTGTTTTTCTCGTGGTTCCCAGGTAAGGTAAGTTATAGGGTGCAAAGAAGCTCGCCGGATGAAATATTGGTGCTCCACTTTCAAAAGGAAATGACGGCAAAATTGGTTCCAGAGTAATAACGGGCAGCGTCCTTATTAAACTATCCAAGGTGAAGCTCTAATTGAAAACTCTTTTTATGTACTTTAGCATCAGACCTTTGGGTCAAGGCTGTTTTCTCAATAACATGAACTACAGTAACGTTCCAGAAATAGGATTTCAATTTCCCGCATTGTCTTAAAGGTGCCCTGGACAGGCCACACCTTGTATGCTGTTTGTATTAATCAACATTTTTCTACTCGTCGGGCTAAAAACATGTCTGGTAATGTTTGTTCTGTATGCTAAGTTTGCATTGGTGATTTCTTAGTTTCATTCTTTATCTTTTCTGTTGCTCTAGCTGTTCCGTTTTTTTCTCTTCTTGGACGCATGTGATGCTACAGACGAAGAAATGCATATAGAAAGAGGAAGAGTGAACGACCACTGTTAACATGAAAAATGAAAAAAAAATAATTGTACGATGGGCCACTTATGCAAGGCATCGCTAGCTATTCGCAAGTTCTGTAGACTGTCACGCCACCCCACGACCACCAGCGTAATTTTTTTAAAGAGTATCGAAGTGGTGGCAGGGAACCAGTACTAATAGCGCGTGCATGTACGTCTTGGGTGGCGTTGGGCTTTCACTAAAACGTTTCTGTTGTAATTACCGGGCGCACAAAGGCCACTGCAATCGTTGCACTGTCTCCGTTTGTGAAAAGGGTGTTCTTTTCGGACACAGCGAGGTAACAACTGAAATGTTTATTCGCGTTCATCTGTACTTGTGAGTACGTTTCGTGCATCATTTGTACTTGAGAAACGCGGGGCACGTTTCGATCTGCTTGCTATTCGGCGCGTCACCTTCCGATTTGTTGCTATCACATTCATTGCTTCACCTTTGCGGCAAAGCTGTGACTTTTTTGAAGAATGCGTCAGGCATATTGGCATTGTGATAACTTAGCAACATCCCACACCGGTAAGTATCCACTCAAAACTGAGGACGTGAAAGGAAATACAGAAAGTTCTAACACTATTTAGGGTTTTGCGTGACAAACCACGTAAGGATCGTGAGGCACGCCTTTAGTGGAGGGCAACGTCCATGGACATCACACGCCACAACAAGTGACGCGTTTGGCATTCAGGACCTCTTCGCCCTCAACGAGGCATTGTATCCTAGTTTCTGAAGCGTGTAGGTGGCGCATAATATGCGACAGCAAAAAAAAAAAGATAAAGCCATCACGATGCAAAAAAAAAAAAGAACGCTGCAGTGAAGGCCGCACATGTTTTCAGCGACTCCGATACTCTCTGTGGGCGCCAAAGTGAACCATCGTGTGAGCCCCCATAGGCGACGAAACTTGCGAATAGAGGCTCCTCATGCCTGGTAGAGGGTTATCATTTGGTTTCGCAACATTCATTCGGAGAGTTGCGTCTCCCACGATAAAGTGTGCATTCGGTGCTCATGCCCGGTGTGAAAGGTAGCGCAGTGCTTAGGAGCGTGCCATGTTATATCTGTCATTGTAGGATTATCTTCACAGCGTGGACATGCCTTGAAATATCTCTCCGGGTACATGTCGTGAATCTTATGCAGATTCGGAAATGTCTTCGGGCAGCACCAATCTCGTGCTTCGTGTCTGTGGAGGTCCTTGTGAGGCGGTGGCCCAGTGCGGCGATCTGATTTTTTTTGTCAAGAATGACACGTCGTATAACCCATTGTGTCCTCTTCAGAGGCGTTAAGTCATGACACTTGGCTGTCGGATACTCGAGCTTCACGTTGAACTAGTTCATTGCCATCCTTGCTTTTGCCGGACGGAAGACTGTCCTATGACTGTCCTGTGATTAATGATGATTGACAAGGTAGCCTTTCATAACATGCTCGCAGCTTTGAACATCGTGCGTCCCATACAATCATATCGTCCTTTTCAGAAGTAAACACCTAAAATATTTGTATTTCATTTGAGCAAGCTATTAAATGTGCATTTCAAATAGTGTGGCGCTTGTGCTTCTGCAACACAATACTCGTTCTTTGAACACTTTTGTCACAGCGCCTGTCCCTAGTGATAGTATGTTTTCGAAGTTTACAACTTCAATATTTGCCCTATTTCGAAAGTTTTTGGACCCCTTGCGCTATCTAACGTGTAAAAGGAGAAGTATTCGATCAGTTTTGCTTTTGTGTTTCCCTTTTTTTTCACCATGTGGTGATTTCAAGTAGCCTATTCATGCGCGCGAATGAGCGTGCATAGTTTCAATCATGGCGTCGATGTCACGTGTGACAGCTTCACCAAAAAGGTGAATTTTGGGAGATTCTCGTGTGTCTAAGCTGGGATATTCACGTGAAAACAGCCCAGACTCGGAAATGCTGCGTCTGGTAACTTCAATCTGCCCCCCACAAACAACGCGTATGAAGAGTGTCAGTTGCCGCTTATAGGAGCAAAAATACGAAACATCTTGCCACCTGAAATAAAGAAAGCCCAAAATTTTAACACTTCTTTAAAAAAATTTATCTAAGCTTGAATGATGCGAGCTAACTTTCGGATTTTTCGTTTCTTGGCATGTCGCATGGCAGTCACAGAAACATCATACGAGCTGGATGGTTATTTGGTGCGTGCAATTTTCAAAATGCGTGCCGCTGTTCCGAATTGTGAATCTTGTTGTAGCCTAGCAACAAATGTTGTATTTTTAT